>JAODXP020006958.1:22500-66140 GCA_027497455.2 Sardinella longiceps | reverse complement strand
TGTTACCGGTCCCAAACTGGGTGTCTGAAATAAGTGATAGAATCAAGAGATAGCCGGACACAGGTTTATGTGTTAGATGTTCTGACGAATACTTTAATTGCTTTTTCTTTTCTTTTGTTCTTATATCTTAACTGTAACTCTTTTGCAGTATAAACAAGTACCATTTCCTATCAGTCCATTCATAATTGCAAAGCTTAAACAGAAACACAATCTCTGTTACTGGTCTTCAACCTTATATAAACAGAAAATAATAAACTGAAATTTACATGGCTCGTTACCAAATCTTGTGTCTTTTCTCTTAATACACAACACTCTTTTCACTAAACTTTAACATAATAGTGTAATCACCTCAATCAGTAACATGGCACTCATTTAGATAAATGATTTCATTACCATTATTAAGCATAAAGCATTTAAACAGCATGTATAACTTGTCAGTACATAATGGCCTTTACCTTAAACAGTAAGTTCTCAAAACATTATGCTGCCATCAGAAACAAAAGCATTGCAGCTGATTGTAGAAGGCCCACATGCAAAATCATGGAAGACGACATCTTGAAACTATGACGCACCCTCTAATGACTTGGTACACGAACGGTGCGATAAATGTTACATTTTTGGCATTCAAACTCATTTAACTTAAACAAAGTCAGTTACATTCCTACAAATTACGATGACAACTTCAAAATTATCCTCTCGTTCACCTTAGTAAAACTAGTTTCATTTCACGCATTAGCATCCAATCGCGGGAAACTAATAATCACAGAAGTTCCAAATATAATGTCAACAGAAAGTAAATATTCCCCTAAAACACTCTCTGCATCTTCCTAAATGCCTTAGCAATTACCCAAGATACCAAAATGTAGTATTTCATGAGATTACCCACCTGAAATAAGTGATAGAATCAAGAGATAGCCGGACACAGGTTTATGTGTTAGATGTTCTGACGAATACTTTAATTGCTTTGACTTTTCACCGTCAGAAACATAGGCTTCTCCCCTATTCACTATTGGCCTAGCGCCACCTACAGGTGTGGTGTGTGCATAGCACAGAAAATGTTATATCTCATTGAATGGGTATTAGACTTTGTCATATGAAGTTAGGAAGGGAATCAGAAATTAAAATATTAATTAGAAAAATAAACTGGGGTGTCTTATTCTCTTATGGTTAAGGACCAGTCCGCTACACTCTCCCCTAGTTTCTTTAGATGTCTCCAGACATCTACAAGTCAGTCCCTTGATTTCAGTCAGTCACCTAGTACGTCCATGTAGGTATAACCTGCCAGTAGTGTAACTGGTTTGCTAAAGGGTATGTTACTAGGCTCCCTGGTACTAAGTAAGCTTGAACTGGGTTAACTTGGGGTTGTGTAAAGGATGGTTCACCTAAGGTGTCATAGGTCAGTATTGGTTTTGGTCTAACAGCGCGGCTAGATCTTCTTAAAGCCTGCTGTTCTTGCTCTGTATCGCTCCCATCTTCTTGTCCGTCTGCCATTTCACCTGTTTGAAGTGGTTCTTCATTTTCACCCTGGTCTGCATTTGCTCTGCCCTCCCATTCCAGAGGTTGATCTGCAGCTTCCTGAATTTCGTTGTGGACGTTTTCAGGTTCTAATACTGTGACTGGGTGGACGTCTTCAGTTATACTCAATCTACAACTTCCTTTTGTTGGGGTGACTTCCTGTCTGAGATTACTCTGGCACAGCGGAACTTGAGTGTAAGGGTAGTACCATTCATCTTCGGAGCTCTCAGCTACGTCTTCATACTCATCCGTGTCAATTCTTGTATTCCGGTCAACAGCTTTACCAGGATGCCTGCCAGCAGGTAAGTTATTTTCTGTTCTTTGTCTTCTCATCACTGGTACTTTGGGAGTGTTAGGTTCCACAGGTAGGTCATTTACAGGCAACAACAGATTTCTATGTAAAACTCGCACCTTTAGGTTCCCGGTTTCAGCTTGAATTTTATACACTGGTCCATCTCCTAGTTTTTCTATGACACGGTGTACTTTTTCCTCCCAGTAGGAGCGGAGTTTTCCCGGTCCACCACGTTCTGACAGATTCCTCACGAGGACGCGGTCACCTGGCTGAAGAGTTGTTCCTTTCACCTTCTTGTCATAATACTGTTTCCCTTTGGCTGATGACTTTTGGCTGTTCTCTGATGCGATTTTGTAGGCCTCCTGCATCTTACTGGCCCACTTTTGCGCAAACATCTGCGGTGTCTGACTGTCATGATCAGGTTTTAACCCGAAGATCAAATCAATTGGCAACCGTGGTGATCTCCCATACAAAAGAAAAAATGGGGAATATCCTGTTGCCTCATGTCTTGTGCAGTTGTAGGCATGCACTATCTGTGGCAAATATTCCTTCCAATCGTCTTTCTTTTCTTCCTCAAGGGTGCGAAGCATTTGTAACAGCGTACGATTCAGTCTCTCAACAGGATTCCCCTGTGGATGGTAAGGTGTTGTGCGTGAATGGGAGATACCTGCGAGTTGCTGAAGACGCTGAAACAGACCATTTTCAAATTCGCGCCCCTGGTCGTGGTGCAGCTTCTCAGGGTAACCAAAACGCGGGATAAAGTCTTGGAATATTTTCTCTGCTGCTGTTCTTCCTGACTTGTTACGAGTAGGGTAAGCTTGCGCGAACCGTGTGAAGTGATCCATCAACACTAAAATGTACTCATAGCCCCCCTTGCTCTGTTCCAGGTGGAGGTAATCAACTGAAAGAAGTTCAAAGGGAGAGCTTGTCGTGACGGAACCCATTGGTGCTCTTTCTGGAACAGTTGGGCGTTTCTGCTTGATGCACACACACTTCTTCGTTACATATTCTTCAATTTCTTGTTGCATAAATGGCCAATAAAAACGATCCCTTGCTAAGTTAATTACTTTATCAGACCCAACATGACCCATATCATTGTGTAAGTTCTTCAGCACCAGTGTTTTCAATATTTCTGGTAGAACCAACTGTTTGCGAGTACCAGAATGTCTGTACAGAATCCCTTCGTCAAGCTCAAGCTTATTCCACTCATGTACAAGTCTTCTTGTTTCCCTGTTCATATTACGTTTGTCTTTCTCATTGGGATGCCAGTCATTTCTTTTCAGTGTGATTATTTCTTTTATGGTAGGGTCATCCAGTTGTGCTTTCTTGATGTCAGTTTGAGATAAAGGTATTACCACTTGACCTTGCTGAACTTCTTCCATGTTGTCTGATGATCTGAGCCTCAGAGCTGCTACCCATGGCACATCATCATCCATGATAGCCTTGTTTCCTTGCCACATTGCAGCAATAACATCAGGAGACAAGGTTTCTGTGTACTCACTCATACTTTCTGTTAGATTCACAGGACAACGTGAGAGAGTGTCAGCGTCAGCATTCTGTTTTCCAGGCCTGTATTTTATATCAAAACAGAAATCGGCCAGCTCACCAACCCAACGATGCCCCACAGCATTGAGTCGAGCTGTACTCTGAACATAAGTCAGCGGATTATTGTCTGTATACACGGTAAAGGTTGGTGCATAGTATAAATAATCCCTGAATTTGTCACAGATCGCCCACTTGAGGGCTAAGAACTCAAGCTTTCCAGAATGCAAGTGATAGTTACGCTCTGCGGGGGTCAAAGTCCTAGATCCATATCCTATCACTCTGAGTTTTCCCTGCTGATGTTGGTAAAGAACAGCTCCTAGGCCTTTGTTAGACGCGTCTGTATGGAGCACAAATGGCAGGTCAAAGTCTGGATATGCTAGTATTGGTGGATGGGTAAGCATATTAATGAGCCTGTTCACAACAGCCTGGTGCTCTGAGGTCCATATAATGCGTGTGCTAGATGACAGCTGCCCCTTTCCTTCCTTTTTCTTTAACTGTCTCGCTTTACAGGATTTTGTAACAACTGACTTCTGCTTATCTTCAGGGCCCTGCAGTAGTTTGTACAGTGGTTGGGCAAGTCTAGAAAAATCCTGTATGAATGACCTGTAATAACTCAGAAATCCAAGTAGCATCCTTAATTCACCAACAGTCTTTGGTTCTTTCTCCTTGAGTTTCAGTACTGCCTCCAAATCTTTTGGGTCTATCTGTATGCCTTCTCCTGACACCAGTCGACCAATGTATCTGATCTGGCGCTTGAAAAGCTCACATTTCGCTGGACGTAGTTTTATGCCATGTTCACGCATCCTATGGAGCACCTTTCTTAAGTCCTCTACATGAGCACTGAATGTCTTGGAGTAGCATAACACATCGTCAAGATAGGGGGAACAGCACTCGTCACGAAGACCGTCCAGGACCGTTTCCATGCACCTCTGGAAAGCCGCGGGAGCATTGGTAAGGCCAAACGGAACTCTAATCCACTCGTATAACCCCCAGGGAGTGCTAAAGGCTGTGGTATGTTGTGACTTTTCATCTACAAAACCCTGATGATAAGCACTACCCTGGTCCAGGATAGAGAACCAAGTGAACCCCCCCAAACTGTCAAGTAAATCTTGTATCCGTGGCAGTGGATGGCGGTCAGGCACGGTCTTGCGATTCAATTCACGGTAGTCGACACATAGTCTTAAACTACTGTCTTTTTTTCGCACACATACAACTGGCGAAGAGTAAGAGGATGTGGATTTCTTAATCCAACCTCGATCTAGAAGATTTTGGACATAATCTTTAACCTCTTTATATAGTGGTTTGGGGATGGAATTGTACGTTTTCTGAACTGGTGTTTCATCCCTAAGATTGATCTTCAGCTGCAGACTTGGTATACAACCTATGTCTCCATCCTCTTTTGCAAAGACATCAGATTCATTGTAAAGCATTTCTCTGACTATCTGCTGCTCATGCTCTAGAAGATGATCAAGGTTGACAGGTGGATGCCATTTCTCTAGGACAACTTGAGGTGTATGGCGCTCACACCTCTGGCCTGATGTCTTTTCACACTGGCTGGGGCAAACAGTTTCAGTTGCATTGCATACCTCAGATATTTGCACGACAGAGCCTAGTACTGTTCTCTGTGGCAGATAAATGTCATGCTGTGTGCTATTCTGGATAGGGATTTTCACTAGTTTGGAATGACCACTTTGAACGTCAATAATTGCAGGAAAAAGTGCTAAACCTTCAGGATAAGGGTCTTCAATGAGGGGTTCAAACAGCATTGTTCCTCCATTTGGCCATGCTCTTATCCGACACTTCACTTCACATAGTTCACCTTTGTTTATTACTAGCCCTTTCTTCCCTAGCCTGACTACACAGCTATCCTCGTCCTCTGGCATCATAACCTGGACAGCCGAAACTACGTTACTGATCCTGGTTTGATTCACATTGGTGGCTTCACTAAGTAGGGCAGTCAGGTTAAGAATTTCATTAGGGTGTTCGCTGTTTTCTCTAATCAGTTCCTCAATAACATTGAAGCCCAACAAGGGAGTGTCTGCACAGCTTTGACTCACAAGAAAAGGCACCTGTATAGCGAGACTTCCATGCAGGTCACTTCTGAGTTCAAGTTGCCCTTCAAACCATCCCTCAAAAGGAATGATGGTTCCATTTGCAGCAGTAACATGCAGGTCTTGGTTCCCAACTAAACTTGCAATTGACTGAATCTTCACATGTGGTAGCTTTTTTTCAATCCATTCTTTACTTATTACACTAACCTGAGCACCAGTGTCTAATAACATTTCTGTTTGAGCACCATTAATCAGACAAGCGAGTAGACACCTATTGCCAATCAGCTGAGCTACCCGTTTCTTAGGGGACTTTTCAGTAAGTATTGAACTATTTACAGAGTTTACTTTGGGGGACGACATCATGCTTACTTCGGCCACTGAGTGTCCCTCGTCAATGGCCTCTGTCCGTTTCCCGATCTTGATCCTTTCTTTAAGCAGCCAACCGCCCTATGCCCTTCTTGGCCACAGTAGAAACAGTGTGGGCATCTCTCATTCCCTTGCTCGATACATTGTGAACATTTCCCTTTTTCATTCTTAGGGGCAGTTTTCTGATTGACGAGCGGCATACTGCTTTGACTCCTACCCACAGAGTGCTCTGGGCTAAGTATCTTCTCTACATTTTTGGTAAGAGCTGAGACTTGTGCGGTCAGCTCCATGATTGCAGAGCGGCTTGATTGGAGTTCACTATCAACGTTTCTCTGATAAGTCTGAACGTCAGTCTGACTATCATCATGTAACTGAGACACACTAACAGTCAGGTGTTTGGGCTTAGAAGCTGAAGCTAAACGTTTCTGTCTTTCTGCGTCTTCAGCAGCAGCTTTAGTGATCTGCTCGAGGATGAAGTCGTCTGTGGCAGTCAAGTCAGAAATGTAAGGTTTAATGTCTCTCCTAACATTACTGGATTTTTCATTTAGCCCCTGATACAATGTGTGGAGAAACACCCCCTGCACTAGTTTTTTGTCATAAGTGAAATCAGTATCACCCTGCTGTGATGCAAAGATGACTCTCTGTTTAAGGCCCATTATTCGATACATGAATTGCTGAGGCGTTTCTTTGTCTTGTTGGCGAGCATTGGTTAATTCTTGAAAAAGCTCTGTGCTAGCTTTGTCTCTAAGGTGTGACCGTAAAAAACGTTTCAATTCAGCTATGGTTAGGTCCTCTTTGTTTGTTAACATGTCTTTGAAAGAACCTGGCTTTGTTAATTTCAACACCGTGCGAATGATCTCAGACTCTGGAAACTTCTCTTTAAGACCATCATCAATCTGCTTGCATATATTACTGTAACTCATATCTGAACCTGAGTCAGAGATGAACCCACCATGCAACTTAAACTCCCTGCGGGGCAACAGTGCAGCAATATCATTAAGTCTTACCAACTCAGCTACCTGATCAACTACAGGTGGTTCGACTCCCTTCTCCTTATTGCCCCCAGTGTCCATTGCGGGTGTGTCACCAGCATTAACTCTCAGTTCATCAATCTTGTCATTCAGCACAAGCAGGCACGACATCCCCTTGTCTTCTCGGTTCTGCAGGGGTTCACTGTTCATGTAGCCGACAATGTAATCAAACAGTTCAAGTTCATTGCTACCTGTAGCTGCTGGAATCTCCACTTCTCTCTCAGCTTCTAGTGCTACGGCAAGTCTGTAGAGTTGCTGTTCATTCAGTTGAAGGAGTTTCTTTTGAATGTCCCACTGTAGAACACGACGAGGATCTGGAGATGCCATCTCCGCCGAATATCAGAAGATCAGAAGAAGACCAGGTAGGCGGCACCTGCAGTACACTGTATCTCTGACGCTTGGTCCACGTGGTTCTTGGATCAGCAACCGATGACCAGCAGGTGGCGCCAATCCCGGACGAGCCCCCAAGTTGTTACCGGTCCCAAACTGGGTGTCTGAAATAAGTGATAGAATCAAGAGATAGCCGGACACAGGTTTATGTGTTAGATGTTCTGACGAATACTTTAATTGCTTTTACTTTTCTTTTGTTCTTATATCTTAACTGTAACTCTTTTGCAGTATAAACAAGTACCATTTCCTATCAGTCCATTCATAATTGCAAAGCTTAAACAGAAACACAATCTCTGTTACTGGTCTTCAACCTTATATAAACAGAAAATAATAAACTGAAATTTACATGGCTCGTTACCAAATCTTGTGTCTTTTCTCTTAATACACAACACTCTTTTCACTAAACTTTAACATAATAGTGTAATCACCTCAATCAGTAACATGGCACTCATTTAGATAAATGATTTCATTACCATTATTAAGCATAAAGCATTTAAACAGCATGTATAACTTGTCAGTACATAATGGCCTTTACCTTAAACAGTAAGTTCTCAAAACATTATGCTGCCATCAGAAACAACAGCATTGCAGCTGATTGTAGAAGGCCCACATGCAAAATCATGGAAGACGACATCTTGAAACTATGACGCACCCTCTAATGACTTGGTACACGAACGGTGCGATAAATGTTACATTTTTGGCATTCAAACTCATTTAACTTAAACAAAGTCAGTTACATTCCTACAAATTATGATGACAACTTCAAAATTATCCTCTCGTTCACCTTAGTAAAACTAGTTTCATTTCACGCATTAGCATCCAATCGCGGGAAACTAATAATCACAGAAGTTCCAAATATAATGTCAACAGAAAGTAAATATTCCCCTAAAACACTCTCTGCATCTTCCTAAATGCCTTAGCAATTACCCAAGATACCAAAATGTAGTATTTCATGAGATTACCCACCTGAAATAAGTGATAGAATCAAGAGATAGCCGGACACAGGTTTATGTGTTAGATGTTCTGACGAATACTTTAATTGCTTTGACTTTTCACCGTCAGAAACATAGGCTTCTCCCCTATTCACTATTGGCCTAGCGCCACCTACAGGTGTGGTGTGTGCATAGCACAGAAAATGTTATATCTCATTGAATGGGTATTAGACTTTGCCATATGAAGTTAGGAAGGGAATCAGAAATTAAAATATTAATTAGAAAAATAAACTGGGGTGTCTTATTCTCTTATGGTTAAGGACCAGTCCGCTACAATAGCCTGGCGAACGCCAAACTAAAATAACACGTGATATTTAGTTTGGAGCATGGGAACTCCCAGGCTACATTGATGATACAAATTACGTAGACAAAATACAAACAAATACAAAATAGACTGAACATCAAAATGGTTTAATTGTATGAAAGACCAAAGATAGCATACTTAAACAATTTATTACACTAAGCATACATATAATGTGAATTGCACATACATTCATCACTGTAGGTGTGTGGTTCTTGTTTTATCTGTGAGGTGAACTGAACCCTTAGCCCCACCTACTGTAGGAGATGAGTATTGTATGTCCCACATATCCCCCTTACAGTAATACAGTAAGAAAAAGTTATCTCACCTAAAAATATAAATTCTTAACATTTTTCACAATCTTTCAGTTTTTCTATGGAAATCAATACAGTACGTTATAATCCTAAATCCTAAAATGTCTATTTTGAGAAGAATAAGCTGCTTATGAAGTTATACGAAGTGAAACAGAAACTGTCATTGATGATGTAATATTTGATGTAAGTAAAGCTCCTTGGAGAGTCTTATAATCTTGCTCCATTGGCTTCTTCTTGCTTGACAGAAGTAGAAGAGAGCGCCATCTCAGGCCCAGCCTTCGGTCAGGAGATTCTACCCTTAGCAGACATCACTGCCCTGCACTATGAGCTGTCCTGTCTATGCCTGGCCAGAGTCCCGGACTCAGAGTCAGAGGTGCATTGTGCTTTGGAAACCAAACTGTTCTTTTCCTCCTCAAAGGAGCTCCTACTTGAGGTAATACAACAGGCCTGGGCAATTATTTTGGCCGGAGGGCCACATTGGCTTTTAGATTTTGACTAACGGGCCGGGTGTTCACCGTCAAGCGGCTGATGCTGGTAAATTGGCAAGTCTCAAACCAGTAGCCCCACTTCCTTCAGAGGACATGTTAACATGCGGGTTAAAAGGGGGCGGTTTGTATTTCATGTATACAACAAATTTGATAATTTAGGCCTATAATTTAAGTCTCCTTGGCTAAAAGATAAATTATTCTACTTTGGGAAGGCTCCACGGGCCGGATTAAATAGCTCAGCGGGCCGCATGTGGCCCCCGGGCCTTAGTTTGCCCAGGCCTGTAATACAACACAGACATACACACGTAATGGTGTATCAAAATAGTGGTTTTTGCCCATAACGGCACCTTCCAGGCAGCACAGCCTAAATGGCACTACCTTATAACCCTACCTCAACCTAAACCTAATCCACTGTGGGATCTTTTCCAAAGTATCAGACAGGTTACTGCAACAGATAGGCAATCTAGAAATGCCACACTCCTGTTCAAACTGCTAACATTCTGTGACTGCAGATGCTTCTGTCTGTGTCTCTGCCAAGTCCTGTGTGGTGGTGTTAAACATGAAACCCTTTTCACCTTCAATAGAACTGCTCAATCTAAGGTGTATCTATACTGTGACTTTGATATTGCTTATGTGATAATCTTGAATCTTGAACACACGATCAAATGAAAGCATGTTCATGTTTCACTTGTTGATTGTTATACCAAGTGTTGAATTGTCATAATGGGGTTTGCTTGTTGATTTGACTGTCCACTGAGTACAAGTGGGTTTTGTGATTCCTGGTTTTAATAGCCTTTAATAGTAGATGTTAGCAGGGTGCGATTTATGAAAAAATCAGAGGGGGGGATGATTCTAGAACGGCATTGCGTTGGTGACGTCATAACTAGACACTAAAATGACACCCATTTGACACCCAATGACACCCATTTGCAAATGTGAGGAAAGCCAGGGCATTGAGCATAAAAATAGCCAATGCAAATAGGGCCAGCTAGGCATTCCTTGGGTATTGTTGAAGCATTTTGCCTAGATTATGCCATTTCTTGATCATTTTCCACTACTGGCTGAATGACCTAAAAAAATTATCATCCCCGCGATTTAGAAGGATATTTTGCCTGATACGTTGACAATACACGCATTTCATATCAAACTTAAATTATGCCTATGACAAACAGTTCGTTTTCCTTTGCACAAAGTTGTTCAAGCAATGTGATAACATCACGAAGTTTCCTTTCGTTTTCCAAGCTTTAGTCTTTCCAGTGAGAAAAAAAAAACACCTGCGCATAGGCTGAAGTTTGCGGCAAAGTTCGCCAGTTGTCACACACGCAATTCAGGACACAGGACGCATTTTATACATTTTATAATTCACTTGTTTATGCGCGCTAGATGTTCTTTAGTCACATCACATGGCTTGCATACTGTCATGAGATATCAAGGGGGATAAATGTTATCCCCACCGGAGATAAAATTATTCAAGCAGAGGGAGGGATACCAAAACCAGAAGTGGGGATTTCTGAGCCATCCCCTCAACAAATCGCACCCTGGATGTTAGAAAGTTAAATCTAATCTAATTATAGTTTTTGAATGAAATATCACAGCCTAATCTGCCAATGCTAATCTAAACGAAGTAAATAGGGTGGCAAAAAGACCTTATAGTAAAGAAAATCTTAGGGGCCATAGAGGTTAAGGGTCATCAACCCTGTTCCAAAGACATTTGCCCAGGGCCGGCCCAAGACCAATTGGGGCCCTAAGCAGAATTTCATTTGACTTTATTTGCATCAGATTTTCTGGTTCTTTGCATTTTTTAAGCTATTATTGTGGCCTATAGCCAGGTGTAAATACATATGGGTGTAAAAAATGATACAGTAGGCTATAGGTATATGCAACAATAGCTGATTTTATTTAGAAATAATCAATTTAACATACTGTAAAGAAGTAAACATATTTGAATAACTTGGGTTTACGCTAACATAAAAAGGTAAAGATAGAATATTTTATTCAGAAATCCATTTAATATAGCCTAGACATCCTGTAACAATGTAGGCTGAATACATTTGACTAACTTGGATTACCCTGCTATAACATGAACCGGTAATGCTGTATTTTTTATTAGGCTATTATTGTAGGTCTATTTTACATTTTTTCTTTAGCATCTGTACGTCTTCATCTCAATTTTCATCAACTAGACCTATGCCAAGGGCCTTGCAAATGCAAGCTCACCATTAATAGAGCGGAAGGGGACGCTGTGCAACTGAATGAAATCTTCGTAGGACATTGTCCTTCCACTCATCTCTGAATTTTTTGTCAATTCTTTTTCAAATGCCAACTGAAATAAGTTGGCCTTGCGCTGGTGAAGCATGCTTCTTCGGTGAACACTGAATACGTTTTTTAGTGTGGAAAAAGAGTTCTCGCAGAGCGCAGTGCTTGCACCAAAAGTCAACGCGTGTTTCAGCGCAGTTACTACGCTGGGCATTGCCTCTAGGGGCTGACGAAGATGCTGTAGAACCTTTCTCGTAGTCCATTCACTCCCATCAGGTGGAGTTGTGTCTTTCATTCGCAAATTCAGGAATTGTCTTGCCACTGAGTACACCGTCTCCACAACAGGTGTATTGGTCAGATCAAGTAGGGGTTTTATTTTTGATCCATCGAGAAATGCGGGATCTTTCGGATCCAAAGCTTTGAGCGCATGCATCAATGTACATTTGCGCTCTTCAAAACGCTCTCTAATTTTCCCACACACATTATCAATGCAACTGAAGTATAACCTTCACAATTCAGCCTGGCTGTTAGGGTCATCCTGTGTAATTTTGGCCTCTACAACATACATGGCAAAAGCTGAGTTCATTTTGCGTCTTCTTTTTGCCATGGGCTCTGTGCCCTGACAGTGCTCAAAGAGGGACATGAATTCCGTCTCAGAGCGCAAGTTTTCGATGCACGCAGAGGCTGAGTTAACAAGTTGCGTACCAGTCAAAAGATCAATGTCCTCAGCCTGAAGCATTGTATTGGGGGGGTCGAGGTATGCCAGTACTTTATGAACCATCTCCACGATGAACTTAAAACTGGGCTCAGATATGGTCTGTAGTAGTCCTGCTGCCTCAACCCGCACTTCTGCACCAAGGCTTCTAATGCCGTTGATTTCCTGAAGCAGGGTGACAAGGTCATCAAATGATCTCAAGATGGCAGAGACTGTGTTGAAGTGACCTGTCCACCGTTGATCCAGAAGACGCTTTAATCTTTCTCCCTTATATGGATGGCAACTGTTGGTTTTCGGCAGAATTTATATAGCATGTTGCAAGTATTGAAGAAGTCCACTAAGGGCTGCTCTGCTTCCAGTGCATGGCTGACCACCAGATGCAGCGGGTGATTGAAGCAGTGGACATATGGGATTACACGGTCTAGTTTTTCTTGGAGTCGTTTTTGAAGTCCTCCGTGTTTGCCAGACATCACGGAGGCACCGTCATACACCTGACTTATTATTTTTTGTGGACTCAGTCCTGCTTTGCTTAGCTCTTCAATTATTGTGTCAGTCAGTGTTGCAGCATCCCCCTCATCAGCTGTAGCCATAGTCAAAAGGCACTCGATTGGCTCATAGTCATTGATGAAACGCACAACTATTGAGATATTTTCTGTCCCTGTGGGATCTCGAGTGCCATCCACTTTTATAGTGTAAAAGGAGTCTCCGACTTCTCTAACAATGTGCTCAGTGACCATGGTGGACATGATGCCTATGATTTCGTTTTGGATATCATGGCTTGTGTATCTAGCATTGTGTGGGATACACATCGCCATATTGGCCAACATGGGATCTTTCCTCAATGTATATTCGAACATGGACAAAAATAAACCACAGCCATCTTCAGTCATACAGTCAAATGAATCATGATCACCTCTGAAAGGTCTGGTTTACAGACAAGAACTCAATGACGTCTACTATAGATGACAAGTAATATCGGTTCCTTTCCAATTGATCTGAATTGATTAAAGTTGAAATTTCTTGGCCAGTGGATATGCGTTTCTCTTTGTCTCTCCACATCACCTCACAGAGCAGATGTTCTTTGGATGCAGCGTGTTTGTTGAGTCGAAGTACTTTAACTTCGACTCAACAAACACGGAACCTCGGGCGCAACAAAACAGGTGAGTAGCGCTCATGCCCTCAACACTCCAACAGAAAAGCTCAATCATTCACCACTGTCACTAATGTCACCAATATATTTAATTTTGATGAGAAATCCTGTCTGAATTTCCTGTTGTGAAATCCTGTCTGCTGCAGGGCCTTCTTCATAATCCATTGTGTGCAGCCTCAAGCTCCAGTGCTAGAGGGAGACCAGAGTCAGGACCTCCAACATCAGAGACAACAGTTCCAGCAGCCACAGAACCAACATCAGCAGCCTCAATTTCAGAGGGACCAGTTCCAGCAGCCACAGAACCAACATCAGCAGCCTCAATTTCAGAGGGACAAGTTCCAGCAGCCACAGAACCAACATCAGCAGCCTCAATTTCAGAGGGACCAGTTCCAGCAGCCACAGAACCAACATCAGCACCCACAACATCAGAGACAACAGTTCCAGCAACCATATAATCAACATCAGTACCCACAATATCAGGGAGATCAGTTCCAACAACCACAACATCAGCGGGACCAATTCCAAGATCAGCACCATAGACACCAGCTACAAGATCCTCACAAGCAACAGTTCCAAGATCCACGGAATCAGATGCCACATTTTCAGGGTCCACGGGATCTGAGAGACCCGTTTCAAGACCAGTTCCAAAGACTTCAGCTACAGGACCCTCATTACTACAATCAACAGTTTCAGGCTCCACAGGATGTCAGAGACCAGTTTCAAGATCCACGGTACATGAGAGATCAGTTTCGAGATCCGCCCACAAATCCAGGCTGGCCTCCAGCACCTCAATATCAGCTGGGTTCCCCTCCCACCATGGGTGACGCTAAGGGTACAGAACCTGATAGCCATCACGTCCCAGGAAAGCAGGATCTCCCCAAGCCTGGCCCAGGTATGGCTTCAGGTGGCTTCTTTCAGTTACGTTTCATTAACTGTTGTTAAAGACACGTCAGGGAACATTTTTAGGTTTGTGGGTTTATTATGTGGATGAAGGTCCCCACGACTGCCTCGAGTGTAGACTCCCCTTGCAGATCAGTGAGCTGATGTTGAACTCAATTAAATCGAAATGACCTTGCCACTTAACATACAACTTTGTGAATATAGTAATCATTGGTTCATTGGTTCCTATTTCTTGGTTTGTGAAGAAATCCCCATTGATTTAAAACACTTTTGAAATTCTCTGACTGACTGCAGGAGGAGCTACAACATAATGCATTAACAACAGGTTCAAGGGATACGTGACTTTGGGTTATTTACCCTTTTGCCTTGAAGCACATTATGTAGGTAGTAGCTTTTTTGGTCTCAGTGCATGTGGTTTCCTAATCTGGCATCCCCAATTTTCACTTTAGCTTAGCATAGATGCTGAAATGTAAAGTAGCCAGATAGCAACTCTTTGGCTACTTTACATTTCACATAGTTTTAGCAAGTGATATAGTTTTTAAAAAGGAAAGTTACCATTATTCAGTCACATCTGCACCATCTACACTCCATGTGTGGTGTTTGTGTCGCATGGCAATGAAACTAGTAGGAGTGGATGAAAGTTTACTGTACATGTGCTGTACCATACATGTGCTGTTTCTCTCCACAGGGGGCAAACAGCAACTGAGCCTGGTGCTCCTGGGGAGGAGACAGGTTGGGAAGACCTCCAGCGCTAAGAATATTATGGGATACCGCACTTATAATAAAGACGCAGAACACTATTTCGACGAAGCTGCAGTCTGTAAGAAAAAAACGATGTCTGTCAATGGAACAACGGTGAACGTCATCGACACCCCAGATTTCTCCACTGTTCCATCTCCAACGAAACATTTTAAGGTTTGCAAGGACATGTGTGAGGGCAGTCTGTGTGTGTATTTTCTGGTCTGTAAGATTCAGGTGGCTACATCTGACTTATACTCACAGATACTAGAGTACGAGAGAGGCCTTGGCACTAGAGTCAGGGACAGAGTCATCATCCTCTTCACTCATGGGGAAACACTAAGAGCACAGCAGGCTGATGACTTCCTCAATCCAGACATCAAGGAGTTCATTAGCAAGTGTGCTAACAAATACCAAGTCCTGAACAACAAAGATTATACAAGAATTCTGCAGCAGATCCGAGAGCTGAAGCAGAAGCTGGCTGCATTGGTGCTGGAGACTTATGACGTTAAAGTCTTTACAAAACAGGGAGGAAAGATGGAGAAAAGTGGTTGCTCGATTGCTTAGGTACTTTTTTTTTAAAGATATTTTTTAATCAGATAGCACAGTGTAGGGATGACAGGAAGTCAAATAGTGGTTGACTGTTAAATTCAATGCAAACTATTGTTAAAGGAAAATGGCCCAAATGATAAGGTTGATTTTTTTCAGCATTGACATTTACTCTTCTATAATAGGGAATGACATATATCCAGTAAGTTAATCAGATTACATGACATGCTGCAGAATAAATGACTCACAATGTAATGTAAAAAGAAAAACATACAGTTCTTTGTACTAATTAAAACTATATTTATTTTGATGATGTTAACATCTGATGTGGCTAACTTTCATCAATTTCTTTGAGGCAAGTCTCTCCTAGAGCAAGTATTTGGGTTAAGTATTTTGGGTTAATTTGAGAGAGCTACTCTGTCTGTGATCCCCACTCTGTGGGTTCTTTTACAAAGAGTCAAACTGCAACAGACAGACCACCTGGGGCTGTACCTCACTCTTCCTGTTCAAACTGGGAACATTCTGGGAGTGTACCTCACTCTTCCTGTTCATACTGAGAACGTTCTGGACTGCATCTCAGTCCTCCTTTTCAAACTGGTAACAAATTATCTGTGTCTCTGGCCAGTCCTCTCTGGTGTTGTTGTTAAACACTGACACCGTCTTTGCCTTCAATAAAACCGCTAATCTCCACAATATAGACTTTGATATTTCTATGTGACAGGCATTGCATTTTTAATCTTGATGAAATGAAAGCAGGCATATTCAATATTTATATGTATTTTCAATTCAATATAAATATGTATTTTTATTTTATTTCCATTAGTGCAAGTGAGTGAAAGTTGAACATTTTGGTTTGGTGATTTATGGATTCCAAAGCCTCTTCAGTAGACATTCTGTTTTGTTTACTAGTAGTTGTAGTTTTAAATGCATTCATGTGGCATTACTGGTTGTATGACAAAGCTCATTGTGAAAAAGGCTTGCAGATACATAAACTAAAAATTTAATTATCAAAGCTATCATGGTGGAAAAAATAGTTAATTATGGAGACATTTTGGAGATAAATGCAGTAATTAATAAAATGTAAATAAATTGTTTTCTCAATTTTAAAGCTAATAAAAATCATTTACTGCTCAATACCTCTAACCATCTACAGTATGTAGACACTGTCAAGTCATTTATTTCTAAAGCACATTTAAAAACAACAGGAGTTGAGCCAAAGTGCTGTACAAGAAAAAAAAAGTTTCTTAAAAGTTGTAGCAATAAACCATACATACAGAGCATATACTTATGTACAAAAATCATTGTATAAAGCAACAGTGGCAAAAACACAACCAAAAACATAAAGAAAGCAGAGAAAAATAAAATAAAACAAGACCAGAAATATCAGTCTGTGTTAAAAGCAAGAGAAGGTATGTCTTAAGACTGGATTTAAAAGAAATTATTGTAGGGGAGAAAGCAGAGAGCAGAGAAATCATGGTCACCGCGGTTGTAGAGTGTGAGGGCAGAAGCTCTGAGATGTAAGGTGGGGCAAAACCTTTTAACGGTTCTGTATAAAGCACTGTGAACCACCCTCCATCTGTCTGATCCTGATGATTAACAATTAACAAACAAATTGTTTGTTTGTTAATTGATTTCTTGTTAAATGGCAAGTAGATGTCAAATGAAACCACATAAGTAATGTAATAAGTAAAGTAATGATGTCACTGAAAAGTGATACACTAGGCTTATTCTGAAACAACATGAAAACACTTTAGAAGTCCTAGCAGAGTAGCTATGTCAATCATTAAGACATTAGAAATAGTTTATTAGGTTAAGGAATGTGTTTGTAATGCTCTATATAATGTAGGCTAATGTAATGCTCTACAGTCTAAAGAGTTACCAAACAATCTATATACAGCAGCTGAGTATAGTATCACACTTAAGGATAAACTAAATTATAACCTAAGGCAGGTCTTGTATCAGAGTAAACAACTAAGGCAAGGAGTCGTATTGGCTCAGGGATCAGGGAAAGTAAAAAGTTTCAGGTATATAAACTAGTCCCGAATGGTAAAGTGAAACGAAGACAGAGGGGCAGTCGTTCCCTCTCACACACACATATACACAGACTACTGTGTGTATGGCCCAGGCTCTGATCCTACGTCACAGTTCTACTATCTACAGTACATTACTACTCGCAATCAGATTAGACTTTTATGTAACACATCAATGCTGCTGGTAGGTATTTATGACTATCACTGTGCTTCTCAAGTGCTGCTCAGATACTGTAGGTGTTGAGACTTTTTCTCTCCCAATGTTAATGTTTGTTTTTACGTTTGTTTTTTTGGTCTTTTCCCCCCTGGGACACTAAAAAAAGCAGGACAAACCATCACATTAATCCTATGGGTAGTAAGCTTACATACTATACTTACTGTAGCTAATGATTAGGTCTCTGTTTGCTGTGGCATTAGCCATATACAGTTTCCTGGTTATAAAGCTGTAAAAGTGAAATCCAGAGCTAATATCTCATGATGAAGTGCTGACACTATACCAGTAAGCACACACTACAGCCGTATATTACCGTAATAGCTTTTTCATAGTGATAACTTATCAATGATAAGAGGTGACTGAACCTGGTCTTTCAAACTAACCATCTCCCTGAAGAAGGAAGGAACACATTTTGTGGTGAGTCTCAAGTTAATTCTTTTATTTTACTTTTCTTATATGAACTCATCACAGCTTTGCCTAAAATACTTCCCTTAGTCTACAAGGGCCTACTTAATCCTGTTGGTCGAGGTCTGTTGGTCGATAAGGAGCAAATGTTTTGTAACAACAAGATATAAGAATGTGCATGTAGGCCCAGGCCCACCCAATATCCTCATTGTGCCACATGTGTGGGGATTTTTGGAGGATAAGCGTCTGATTTTAAATGTAGAAAGAAAGCTAAAGGCAAATGCCATAGAAGGAAAAAAAAAAGTGTTTGTAAAACTTGAATGATAATGTCAAATGCTTTGTCATTTCCTTCATGCAAGTTCAGCCAAAAATATGAAATGTTCAGATTAGTGCTGTCAGTTTAACGCGTTAATAACGGCGTTAACGCAAAGCCATTTTAACGCCGTCAATTTTTTTAACGCGCGATTAACGCATTTGACCCGCCATTATCAATGGTATGTGAAAAAAAAATATCTCCGACATTCCAACACCTCCCGACGTTTCAGTATGTCCTGTTTTTGTATAGGCTTGAAGTAGGCCTACTGCTTAGCCTAGGACCTAGGCTACTCATGCCTACAGTAGCCTACGCGCTGCACACACGGCAAGGGTGTCTGCACTCTGCTCTGCTCTTCCGATGTCAGTGAAAACAAATATTTTACACAATCGACGTTCACTCGCATGTTCGCATATTTAGGTTGTTAATTAGCTAGAGGATTGATGTTGTCACTTCGAAATCCTCTCTCTTGAACTGAATACCCCGCAAATAGGCTAATGTCAGTTTCAAAAATTGCAGCGCGAGTGAGAGAGGTGAAACAGGTTGGAGAGAGAGAGAATTTGTGCAAACGAGACGCATACAGCCTACCTGATTCTGAACGTATGACCTTGTCACTAAAATCGGAGCTTCTTGCAGGGCAATTGCCAATATGGCAAAATGCATTTTAAAGGTATTCTCATGCAATGTAGGTTTACTCATGTAGACCATAATGCCATATTTTCATTGAGCCTCTTTAAAATATAGGTTAGTAGGCTATAATTTAAAGGGCCACCATCCAGGTTTTTTTGTAAACTTGTGAACTAGCAACATAAAAGACATCAACATCTCTCTGGCAGTAGGCCTACTTGTTAATAATTTCTGATGCTGTAACTGGGTTTTCTTTTATTTTAAATTGGTATTCACCCCACCAATGAATGCTGATAACAGCATTAAAATGAAAATAAATAAATAAAAATGGGACAAAAAGAAATCGAGGGACATTTAGAATAGAAAGAAATTTGCGATTAATCGCGATTAATTATGAGTTAACTACGGCAAAAATGCGATTAATCGCGATTAAATATTTTAATCGCTTGACAGCACTAGTTCAGATGTTATGTAATCACTCCATACAAATACCATTGCATTACACTGGCATCACGGGCATGAGAGAAAAAAGTTGCAATAGAGTTGCAATGCAGTCTACATTTGTCTAGGCTAAGTATTTTACACTCTGTATAATTAAATTGAGTAGTCCACATTCAGTAGATTCAGTGTTCTACAGAAGATTGAGTATTCTACATACAGGGTACTAAATAGAGTATCTGGAATCTAGAAGTTCAAATCTCATGGTTTTAAAAAAGTAGGGTATTTTTGGAGTGCTGCAGGATGTGTCTCCTATTTAATGCTCTTGGTCGCAGGGATTCACATTTATTTTTAAAATTTTCAATTTCACAGTCATCATGATCATCAACAACATCTTGTTAACTCAAGAAAACTATTATATGGGACTAATGTGAGCTGGTTTAACAAGGTCACAAAATGTTCCTTTTCTGATATTAATGCAGTTTTTTGCTCACCCAAAACTCATTAGGCTACCTCCCAGGCGCACAGAAAATCCATCTTTAAATTATTTTTAAAACTAAATGTGCACCTATGTCACATGACCAACGTAAAATCTAATCTGAATAGAGTCGTTCTCCAAGTAAACAGATAGTCAGGAATTTTTAATCAGAATAGTTTAATCGTAATGGCAGAAAATCAAACTATGTACACCTGGATACTGAGGCTGGATCACTGTGTTTTCCTCCAACATTTCCTCCTTAACATTCTCCTGGTCTAATCTCATATCTACATTTGATTGATGTCCTCCAGCCCACCCCACCTCACATCAACCCCTCTCTCACCCAACAGTCTAATCCATCTCCACCCCATATATATATATAATAGCCTAACTGAGTAGCCCAATCTATTGAGCAGTTATAAAAAAAATAATAATAAAAAACACACACACACACGCACGCACGCACACACACATACACAAACTTGATCTTATTTTTAAAAAAATAATCTATTTTCTCTAATAGCTTTGACCAGCAATCAGTGTTTGGAGTCCATTCAGGCTGTTTGAGGATGAACTCCAATGGGATGAGCTGGTACTCCCCTGACAGAGAGGACCAGTGGGTTGGAGCTCGGGCTCAACCAATGAGGTGGGTCACACTCATGCACTCGACACTCTAGTAAAAGAAGCTCAAATCACAATGGAGGTCATTTATCAGTGTCATCAATGTATTTTTTGAATCTGTGCCTGTCGGTCTTTGCACTTTTGGACTTTGAACACAGACAGTGATTCACACATATACACACATAAGCATATAAGTCTCATAAATTTTCTCAACAGTCATCACACTTTTAACTTATTTATTTTCTTGAGGAGCAAAAACATAACAATTTTACACTCCTGTAGTCTACAACTAGGCTAAAATGAGATGTAATAAAGTTTTTCCTGAATCTTGAAATGAATACCCTCAACTGAAATCTTTTCTGGGCTGCAGGGCCTCCTATAAACCTCCAGTCCTGCAGAGACACCAGTCTCAGCGGTCTCTGAATCAATATCAGCAGCCACAATATCAGAGGGACCAGTTTCAGCAGCCACAAAATCAACGTCAGCAGCCACAATATCAAAGAGATCAGTTTCAGTATCAACAGGCTCAACGTCCGCAGTCACAGTATCAAAGAGACCAGTTTCAGCGCCCACAGAATCAGATAGACCAGTTTCAGCGCCAAGAAAATCATCAGATAGACCAGTTTCAGCGCCCACAGAATCAGAGAGATCAGTTTCAGAATCCACAGAATCAGAGAAACCAGTTTCCAGATCCACAGAATCGTCAGCAGCCACAATACTTGAGAGATCAGATTCAGCAGCCACAGCATCAACGTCAGTATTCACAATATCAGGGAGATCAGGTTCAGGATTCACAATATCAAAGAGACCCGTTTCAGGATTCCCAGAATCAACGTCAGCTGCCACCATATCAGAGGGGCCATTTTCAGGATTCACAATATCTGAGGGAACAGTTCCAGGTTCCACAATATCAGCAGAACCAATTTCAGGATCTACAGAATCAACAGCCCCAACCACAGTATCAGAGAGAGCAACTACAGAACCCTCAATACTACAAGCAACCGTTTCAAGAGCCACAAGATCCAAGAGATCAATTTCAGGATCTACAATATCAGAGAAACCAATTCCAGGATCAACAATATCCAAGAAACCAGTTCCAGGATCCACAATATCCGAGAAACCAGCTCCAGGATCCACAATATCCAAGAAACCAGTTCCAGGATCCACAATATCCAAGAAACCAGTTCCAGGATCCTCAATATCCGAGAAACCAGCTCCAGGATCCACAATATCAGAGAGATCAGTTTCAGGATCCACAGAATCAACTTCAGCCACAACAGTATCAGGTCCAAGATCAGTACCAGAGAAACCAACTACAGGACCCTCATTATCAACAGTTTCAAGATCCACAATATCAAAGGCAGTTTCATGATCCACAATATCCCAGAAACCAGTTCCAGGATCCACAATATCACAGAGATCAGTTTCAGGATCCACAGTATCAAAGGCAGTTTCAGGACCCACAGGATCTGAGAGACCAGTTTCAAGATTCAAGGTATAGGAGAGATCAGTTTCAAGATCCACCCCCAAATTCAAGCTGGCCTCCCCCCCAGATTCAAGCGTATCATCATCAGCAGGGCTCCCCTCCCGCCATGGACACAGGTGATGCTAAGGGAACAGAACCTGATAGGCATCAGGTCCCAATAAAACAGGATCTCCCCAAATCTGGTCCAGGTATGGTTTCAGGTAGCTTCTTTCAGTCATGTTTCATTAAGTGTTGTTAAAGACATGCAGACTACACATTTTATAGGTTTGTAGTCACATGGGGTAAATAGGCCATTATGGGGTATTAGGATATTTTGAGTCAACTCTAGTGTAGACTCTTGCAGATTGTAAACATCCTTGAGTCTGGACTCCTACAGTACTATAGTCCCAGATCTGAAACAGCAAGCTGATCTTTAAAAAATGAAACTCAATGAGACAAAAATGGCCTTGTTGGTAAATGTTTGTCAATTTTGTTCTTATGTGGTTGCCTAACAAATTACCATGGGTTCAAAATACTTTTAAAAATCTCACACAATAGGGAGCTATAGAGTGGGGGGAAAATATGATTTTGCCTGGTTTGTCTTTAATGTAGAATGAATCAGTGAAGTTTTGTCTGGTTTGTCTTTAAAGTAGAGTGAATCATTGCAGATTTGCCTGGTTTGTCTTTAAAGTAGAACGAAACATTGCAAATTTCCCTGGTTTGCCTTTTTTATGAATGCACTAATCCAATGTGTGGGTTTGATATCGGACCCAATTGCAGGTATTTAGGATTTCTTTATCTGACATAAGGTGGTAGTCCTAGGTTTGGTGAGAATGTATCACTCTAAAACCACATGTACAAAACCATATCTTATATACATCCAATCTTAACTTTAGAGTTTAGATAGTAGTTTCTGTAATATGCCCCCTAGTCTTGTTTTGAGCCGTTGAGAGTTTACACATACTGTACATGCCCCATGCATGTGCTGTTCCTCTCCACAGTGGGTCAAGAGCAACTGAGTCTGGTGCTACTGGGAAGGAGTAAGACTGGCAAGACCTCCTGTGCTAAGAACATCATGGGTCACCGCGCTTACAGTAAGGACTCAGGATGGACTTTTGACCACGCTGCTATCTGTAAGAAAAAAACTATATCGGTCAATAGAACAACTGTGAACATTATTGACACTCCAGATTTCTCCACTGTTCCATCTCCAACGAAACAGTTTAAGGTTTGCAAAGACATGTGTGAGGGGAGTCTGTGTGTGTATTTTCTGGTCTGTAAGATTCAGGTGGCTACATCTGACTTATACTCACAAATACAAGAATACGAGAGAGGCCTGGGCACTAGAGTCAGGGACAGAGTCATCATCCTCTTCACTCATGGGGAGGCGCTAAGAGCTCAGCAGGGTGATTTCCCCAATCCAGACATCAAGCAGTTCATTAGCACGTGTGCTAACAGATATCAGGTCTTCAACAACAATGATCAGGCCAAGGTGCTGCAGCAGATCAGAGAGCTCAAGCAGAAGTTGGCGACATTGGTGCTGGAGATTTATGGAGTTGAAGTCTTCACAAAACAGGAAGAAAAGAAATCGAAAAGTGGTTGCTTGATTGCTTAGTGACTTTGATGATATAGAACAGATTAGACGTGTTGATTGCGTTTATTAGATAGTGCAATCACAATCAAACAATTGATACAACAATGAAATAGTTGAGTTGAATTAATTGAAAACTATTCTTAAAGGAAAATGTTAAAGTTTTCGTTTCTTAAATTCACTACTCTGTATCAATGAGATATAGCTAGTTAGTTGAACATATTACACAACATCTCTGCAGAATAAATTACCACATGATGTAAAAAAAAACAAAAAAAAAAAACATACTATGTACTGTATTTACTTGGATGATGTTATCATCTGATGTATATCTTCCAGAGGTGGAAAAAGTACAGAAAAATTGTAACTAAGTAAAAGTATCTTTACTTAGCTTTAATTCTACTCAAGTAAAAGTAAAAGTAACCAACAAAAAATCTACTCAAGTAAAAGTAAAAAATACTTCATTTAAAATTTACTTAAAGTACAAGTTACTTAGTTACTTTCAATTATTTGATTTTTATTTAAAAAAAAAAAAAAACATAATCAAAAGCAATGCTAGGGTGTTGCTTGGTTGCTTTAGCAACCCCAAGAATTCATAAACCACCTGCTCAGTAACCACAATCAAACTCGTTGTTATGAATGAATGTTTGGTCAGTAACATTACAGTAACCAAAGGGTAGTGGCTGTGTAAAGCCCCCCTTCTCACATTTCTAAAAACACAAATGTGTTCGTACAGTGTTATTTACTTTATTTAAGTAATACAACAGCTACTGTAGATGGCATGACTTAGAGAGCACTTACATTGGCCTACATGCCAATCACAAATTCATAAGTACAGTTTTTTAGATAAGAAATGTATTCAATCCTAGGAGTTGTAGGTTAGGTATCACAACTTTAATCTCATTCTGACCAGGCAACCAATCCAGATAACAGTGACAGTAATCAGCCCAGCCAGTTTACATTTTATGGCGTGATTTGTTAATTTTGGCATTTTGAGAGTGCTAGAATAAGCTAGCCGACTAGCTTTGAGATTTTACATATTGATGCTATCCGGGGCTACCCTAACCCTGGCTAGACTCAAATTGACCTGGACCGAAGCAATGGTTATACTGGCTGACAACATTCCATAGCCAAGGTTGCTTGACTATTGTGAACATTTAAAAGAAGCAGGGTCAGCTCTACCCTATAGTAAGTCTGTATTAACTTTCGGTTCAAGCCAAATATTTTTTCCTCACAATGATTTTTTTTACTCAGTAATCAGGGAGGTTTCAAAAAAGTAGTGAAGTACAAAGTACAATACTTGCCTAAAAATATACTCAAGTAAAAGTAAAATTACCTATTTAAAAAAATACTTAAAAAATTACGAATTACTCAAAAAGCTACTTAATTACAGTAATTTGAGTAAATGTAATTAGTTACTTTCCACCTCTGATATCTTCATCAATTTATTGGGGGCGAGTCTCCCCAAGAGCAAGTTAGGGTTAAGAGCTTCAAGGGAAGGGTTGCAAGGAAGGAATCAACCCCAGAAGCTGTCCAGTTTACTGGCTCCATTAGTCACCTGTAGACCTGGAAGGCATCACTTTGGACTGGTCACGCAACAGAAAAACTACCAAAGGACATGTTGATCCTTTTTTTTTTTTTTACTTGTCCTTCATGTACACTGATACAGCAACACTAATGTCTGTCCACATGTAAAGTCTAGTGTTCTCCATTCTGAAAGATCTACTCTGCCTGTGATCCCCCCTCCATTCCACTGTGGGATCTTTTCCAAAGTATCAGACAGGTTACTGCAACAGATAGGCAATCTAGAACTGCCACACTCCTGTTCAAACTGCTAACATTCTGTGACTGCAGATGCCTCTGTCTGTGTCTCTGTGGTGGCGTTAAACATCTTAAAACCCTTTTTACCTTCAACAGAACTGCTCAATCTAAGGTGTATCTATACTGTAGACTTTGATATTGCTTATGTGATAGGTAATGCATTCTTGAATCTTGAACACACAATCAAATGAAAACAGACATGTTCAATAAATGTTTCACTTGTTGATTGTTATACTGAGTGTTGAATTGTCATAATAAAAAGGGTTTGCTGGTTGATGTGATTGTCCACTGAGTGCAAGTGGGTTTTGGGATTCATGGTTTTAATATCCTCTTCAGTAGATGTTAGAAAATTACAGGAGATTTTATTGGTTTGTTTGTTTATATGGCATTGCTGGTAATATGATAAGGTTCATTGTACATAAGGCTTTCATTTACATAAGCTAAATATGTCATTAAGAATATCATCTAAAAATATTTCATTCACAAAACTGTCATCACAGCCTAAGCAGCCCATGCAAATCTAAACAAAGTGATTAGGGTGGCAAAAAATCAAGGTAATTGATCAAGGAAAAATCTGCCATTACTCTAGGCTTATTCTGAAACATCAGAACTGCCAAATTTTTATTTTGATATTCCTGCTTCTGTTACCGTTAGCTGCCCTTTTGCCATCTCAGTCTGCGTTGCAAGAGATTAGTCATTGTTATACAGTAACTATTTACAGCACTGAATCAACAGGGCTACAGGGTGATTAACTCTGAATAATATCTTTAAGCATGGGAAATTTACCATAACGGCACTGTTCTTCCTACTGTTCCTGTTGTCTAGGTGAACAACATCAGAGGCAAGCAAGACCTCAAGGAGTTTATTAGGAGGTTTGGGAATGAACAAAGTAAAGCAAAGCAAGGCGGATTTCTGATAACAAAGCATTTAATGTGTTTTATATATGATGAACAATGAAATTGAAGGGAAAACACATTTAAAACATATAAGATTTGAAAAAGAGGTTATGTTGCTTGATAAATGTAGACTAAAACAAACACTATTATTCAGTGAAATGAACATGAGGATTTGTTTACATGCAGTGGAAGCAGTTAGCACAAGTTAGGAGGAATGAAGTGGACTAAAAAGGTAAGAAGAATTTCTGACTGGATGGATGGCAACCTGCAGGACCCAAGCTTACACTCTCCTGTTTCACCTCACAAACACTAGATGGCGCCAAAGCTTACACTCTCCTGTTTCACCTCACAAACACTAGATGGTGCCGAGACAGCCACCAACCAACCCTCATAGAACCACCATTATGACTGAAACTTTTTAGGTAATTTAAGCTAAAATTTAGGTGAATCTAGGTAAATGAAGCTAAAAATGGAAGTGTTTATTACAGCAATGCTTGCGACAAACATTTTTATTTATAACAGTAGCTAATATCTCCTCATAGTTGGCTAGCTCTCATGCCATTATAAGTATAAAAAAGTTTCAACGTTTTTTTTTTAATTATTTATTTTTTTTAAGAACACTAAATGTAAGTTATCTCTCTTATGTCTTGTTGCTCAGACAAAATACAAAAGTAGTTAAAAACCATCTGCAAAACCTGGCAGGCTCACTGATATAACTTTTAACATAAGAGCGGCGGGGCACAGTGTGCAGTACATCTTAAGCCTCTGTAATTGCCAGCATGTTGGGTGGAGGCTCTACCTCATTCAGCTTGCACAGCACTGCATCACACCTCCTTTGGAGCTCCTGGTCGGACTTAATAGGAGACATCTCCAGGAACTTGTAGGCATCTTTGGCGTTGAGGTCGAAAGCTGCCTTTGCTTTCATGCAAGACGCACCAAACTCAGCCCATTCCTAGGAAAATCAAAGAAAGCGTGAGTTTGACATGAACTATAAACTAAACGTTATAAATAATGATTTACCATGTGCCTTATTAAATTCAATTAACTTGAGTTGTGCATTACCCGTTTAGCATTATCTATCCCTTCTAAAATGATCTCCTTAAAATCACAAAGGTCGTCCATTAGGTCTTCGCTGGCAAATGTGTCTTTCTCCATTTTTTCCAGTATGACTGTCACACGGGTCCAGAAGCGCTGGATGTTGATCAGAATGTTCTGGACCTTGGACAGACAATTCTGAACCTCCTGAAGGTGCTCAATGGAGGGAAGTTTACCTAGAATTGAAAAAAAAAAACATACAAAAAAAAACACACCTAGACTTAGGTAAATTCAAAACAATATAAACTTGGAATTGTATAGCTTTTGGTTAGCACCATGTAGAAACATTCACTTTCGATCTGGCACTTAAATGTGTGTGTGTGTGTGTGTGTGTGTGTGTGTGTGTGTGTGTGTGTGTATGTATGGTATATACAGTATGTATATGTAAGTTCAAATTACTCCTGTTGCACTGTCAAATATTCTTCTCACCCTGTTTCATTTGCAAAGTGATGAGCTCCATGTTCTTGGCCATCTTTTTGTTCTGCAACGCCTGTTCTTGTCTGTTCAGTTCGGTCATCTCAGCTCCTAATCTATTAACCACACCCTCCAAAGACCTGAGGGTGGCTCTGTCACTGTCAGAGGTGTCAACAACGCGAGCGGTGGTAATGCTCCAAAAAAAACACCATTTTGTTTCGTAAATAATTTGAGGCTGTCTGGTTGACATAGTATGAATGTGACAATTCATGTTGTTTCTTGCACTGTTAATTTCATTCTGCTTTGCACACTTCCGAGCAGCCAGCTCCTGCAATCTTCCTGCAATGGTTTTTAACTCCTCGTTTATCTTCGCCATCTCAGCTGTTTCCTTTATCTTCTCTTCTTCTTTGTCTGAGATCTGATTAGTTGTTTCGGTCAAAGCTTTGTTCTCTTTCTCATATCTGGGACAACAGAGAAAGGAATTTAGGATTTTGTTGAGTTGACACACAACAATCAAAAACCATCATGAGGGGGGAAAGTATTTGAAATTTTCAGTTTTATATTGTTTTGCATAATTTCACAATATTAGTTACGGTGAATTAAGGACCTAAAATGAATTGAATTTGACCAAAACACCGCCATAATTGATCAGTCCAACCTATCTTAATGGCATGAACTACCATAAAGCCTTATGGAATATGGAACATTTTGGGTTTCATAAAATACTCTTCATGTTTTCTTTAAAATTAATTAACATGATAAAATGAAAATGACAACATTCATTGTGTCTTTTATTTCAGAGTTAAGTTTATTTTTTAATTGATAGTAGTAGTGAAACAATGATACTTACTTTTCTTCCATTTCTTTAGCATCTTCTATGATCTCTGTAATCCATTCTTTAGCTTTCCTCAGATAAGTCATCGCTGTATTAGCCTTCTTTTTCTCCACAGCTACTCTCAGGATTGGGAAGAGTGTTTTCACCAAATTATCACTAGTGCAGGCACACTGTAACCGAACGAATACATGTATTGATAAAAAATATACTAAAATATTAGCAATGTTAGCAATACTAGCAGAGATTTCA
Source organism: Sardinella longiceps (assembly GCA_027497455.2). Lineage (NCBI taxonomy): Eukaryota > Metazoa > Chordata > Actinopteri > Clupeiformes > Clupeidae > Sardinella > Sardinella longiceps. The sequence continues at coordinate 37,055 of JAODXP020006958.1, read as the reverse complement.
ATATACAGTGGAATCCATAATTATAGGCACCCCTGGTAAAGATCACTATACAGTGGAATAAAAAAAAATATTTTCAGAATTTATGTTAGTCTCAGAACAATCACACCTCAAGGTAAAGAACATTTATCTGAACAAAAATGTGAACCACAATTATTGGCAACCCTAGAAAATATGATAATTTTAGTCATTCGGTGACTTCAAGGTTTACAAAATGGTCTAAACCTCAGAATTGAAAAGCTAAATGTCCTTGAGCTATTTCAACATGTGAAAGACAAAAGAATACACATTTTATACTTTATTTCATAAATGCTTTAAAGAAAGTGTGCTTATTTTCATTAGAAAGAAAACGGGTATATGAGTTAAAATTCCCCATTTGGACAAAAACTACTACAAGTACTTGTAGTTCCAGTCAACTGAAACAAACTTGCCTGGGTAACGACCCTTGCTTATCTTCCCAACATAATTTCCCTTAGCCCAGCCTACAAAATATTCTCCCAGAGATTTATAATGAGTTACATGAATATTAGTATAGAAAGTGATTTATAATGAGTTACATGAATATTAGTATAGAAAGTGATTTATAATGAGTTACATGAATATTAGTATAGAAAGTGTTTCTGAAAAAAATATATGGGGGTTTATTACTTCTTTTTTTTCTTTCAATATAGTACTAAGACTTGATTGCCCCCTGGTGGTACTTACCTTGAACAACACCTTCTCTGAGGATACAAACAAGAGGCGTGACTCCAGCGCTCTGGTGCGGATCATCTTCTCCAGTTCAGGATAGCGGGCAAAGTATAGATAAGACAGCTCAAACAACAGAGACGTCCTCTCCGCTGCAGGCACTAGTGCCTCAGTGAAGTTGGAACTCATCAGAACTGTTGGGCAAATACACGGCATTATACATGAACAATGAGAATATATGATAATAATAATAATAATAATAATAATAATAATAATAATAATAATAATAATAAGCTTACCATTGCTCTCCATGATGTCAAAAGAAGTTTGCTTGCTAGATGCAAAATTTCTTAATTTTCTTCCTAAATAAGATATAAATTTATGATTAGAGGTTGTACAATGTAGTACTGAATTTGTATAGGCTATAGGCTACACGTGCAGAGTGTACAGTGACACCTTACATACAAAATAACAGCAGTAACTAGCCTAATTTAATTTTTAATTAATTGATTGCCTGGAAGGGTGTCCTTATTTTCAGATACTGTGTGATGAAATGGAATTTCAAAGCATAACAAGTTTTATGCTTTTATGCAACAAATGCTTATTGGATGATGACGAGAATTGAGGTGTTCCAATATAGAGTGGTAACGGCTGTGCAAGCAGCTGATTGGTTCTCACATCAAGTAAATCAAATGCTTGCTTTTGGATTGTGTGCAGGAGCCTATATTCCTCACAAACTTATTCACCTCCAACACATCGGATTTCCAAAGAGAAGCCAAATTTTTGTTTGTTTGTTTGTTTGTTGTTAGAACAAATTATTACACGGCTCTTTATAATGCTGTGGAATGCTCCATTCACTTCAATGGGACTCTCCAATGTTCGACCGGTCTGATAATTTTTAATAACGGACCGTTGCTAAGTATAACAGACCGCTGTCAAGCAAAAGTGAAACAGAACGCGGCCTTAACCAATTAGCTGATCTGTAACAGTCAACAAAATGCCTCTTTTCCGTGGACGGTATTAGCCATCTCAATCATTAAATTTACCATTAAAGCAGTGATAAACAAGGTCGGATGTTAATAATATCTACAATAGGTAGCCGTGTAATAAGATAGATGTAAGACATAATAGACATTTATTCTTATTAAAATTATAAAGATTTTTGTGGCTTTTAGGGGAAGTGTAAATTTTGTATATTTCTGCTAAAACTCTTCAGACAAAAATGTTATGGTCTTTAACTTACCAGATAGTCAGTGTTGGCTCTTCTCTCAGATTGACACTACAGTGCACAGTGCTGTGTTTTATAGTCTTCCAGGAAACGCCCCTCTGACACAGATTACACTGTGTGACCTCATCAGCACCTCCCAGGCTCAGTTTGTCAAAAGTATAATCTTGTTGAAATTTCGAAAATTATCTATCCACTTGTTTTTGTAGGCCTGACCAAATATATTGATATTTAAATTGCATTTTGATACAGATTACATGGAAAGTATTATTAAAACAACTTGGTGTTTGCTTAGGCCTGTTCATGAAATTAGACAAGTTTTGCATTTGATCTGGCCATGAAACAATTTCAAGACATTAATTGTAATTCAGATAGCAAGGTGGTAAAGCAATTCGTAGTCTAAGAACCAAGAGGACGTAGGTGATATTTTGGTCAAAATTGAGTTACTGACTTTTCAAATGAAAGCTACATCCTTGCTGATAATATAAGACTGTAAAATGAATCAGCATGATATTAGGCCTATTTTTAATCTCTGCTGATTCGTTAGTTCAAATAGCTGCTAGTTACAGCTAGTTAGCTCCAGGGGTTAAAGTGGGGGGAACACAGGGGTACGCAGTACCGGCACCTCAGAAAAATTAACAATATCATCCCATTCTTCTTCTATACATTTTTATTTGTTTGTGCCAACACAAAATATGACTGCTCCCCCTCCTACCAAATCCCACTTTAACCCCTGGTTAGCTCGGTAGCCAAATTTCACTGATTATTGTAGTTTTTGTGGTCAATGTAGGCTAATGACAGGTTACAATTTCAACCGAGCAAATTTTGTGTCACACAAGCTTGGGGGTGACAATTACCAAGATGATCACAAACAATTGATTGTATTTTGAGAAGGTGAATGGTAGTGGCTAGTTTGTGGCAGTAACTTAGTTAAAAGAAAATAAAGCAACCTGTTCCCATACAGTAAGTCACTGTTAATTCTGTGTTTTGTTCTCTGTTGCAGCAATACATCTGAAATCTCCACCTAGATTTCACCACACCCTGGATTATTCAAGGCATGGAGCATATGCTGGTATAATTCTATACTAATGCCAATTCTTGTGTGCCATAATTTTGTTGTCCTGCATTGAACTACGTATTCAGTACAACTTACAGATTTGTGTTATGGTATGTACTACTTTAGAATAATTATTTTCAGAAAGATGTTCTCAAGCAATTAAAAAAAAGTGCAATAAAGTTGTTTTTGTTTTTGTTTTTGTTTAGTTTTTTTACGGAACAAACTTCCATGCAGATCTTTTGTCTTAATTCAAGTAGATTTCATGTCTTGTGTTAAGGATAGTTTTGTAAATGCAGAGTAAATGCAAGTGAGCCCAGTACTTTAAAATTTAAACCAGATTAAAGATTGTGTAGAATACTTAATTTAAAAATTAAGTCACAGAAGTTCTCCCTAAAACTAGTAGAATTGTCTTAATATCAGTTTCCCCAGCCAATTTTTATCTTAAAATAAATGAAAAGGTTTTGACTAGAATCTTCTATTTTGTTCTATCTAGATTGCACCACTCTCGATACCTCAGGATGATATTGTGAAATTTAATGATGGTCTGTAGCCAAAAAAAATCTCCCTTGAGAATTTTCTTGAGAAAGGTGTGGATGAAATTATTGTGAAATTTAATGATGGTCTGTAGCCAAAAAAAAATCTCCCTTGAGAATTTTCTTGAGAAAGGTGTGGATGAAATTATTGCACCCACTCACTTTCCTCTCTCTCTCTCTCTCTCTCTCTCTCTCTCTCTCTCTCTCTCTCTCTCTCTCTCTCTCTCTCTCACACACACATTCTCATTTTCCATGGAAAGTAATGTCAAGTCAAGTGGTCATATTTATTTTTATAGCGCATTTCATACAGAGATTGTAACTCAATGTGCTTAACACAAAAACAAGAGAGAAAAATAGATAACATAAACAATAATAGTAGAAGAAAAGAAACATCAAAATAAAAACCAATAAAAGAATGATAGACATTCTCAGTTAAACTATATTCTTAACAGAAGAAAATATGTATAAGAAAAAATAATAAATAAAAATAATAATAATAATAATAATAATAAAAAGAAAAAAAAATAGAATGAAGAAGCATCCTCATTTAAACTATACCCTTAGCAGAAGGCTTAACTTTGTGATATTTTTGAGATGATAAAAAGCTGATTTGGTTATTGTTTTGATGTGGCTGTTAAAATTTAGATCACTGTCTAATAGGACGCCAAGATTTCTTACTTTGTCTTTTGGTTTTATCCCTTTTTGTTCTAGAACGGTGACAATCTTATTTCTTTCCTCCATTTTTCCAAAGACAATGACCTCTGTTTTATCTTTGTTTAGCTGCAGGAAGTTAAGGTTCATCCAATGATTTATCTGCTCAAGGCACAGTGTGAGGGCGTCAATGGGGCTGTGGTCGTTGGGAGATAGAGCTAGATAGATCTGGGTATCGTCTGCATAACTGTGATAGGAGATCATGTTATCTTTGATGATCTGCCCTAGTGGTAGCATATATAAGTTGAATAGAAGGGGTCCCAGAATTGACCCCTGAGGGACACCACAAGTCAGGGTCGTAGCCATTGATGCATGATTGCCAATACTGACATAAAAGCTTCTATCGAGTAGGTATGATTTTAACCAATTTATGACTGTGCCTGTGAAACCACAACTGTGCTCCAATTGATGCAGAAGAATGTTATGGTCCACTGTGTCAAATGCTGCACTTAGATCAAGTAAGACTAAAACTGGTGTGTGTGTGTGTGTGTGTGTGTGTTTGTGTGTGTGTGTGTGGCAGGGCCGGATTAACATGTCAAAGGACCCTGGGCACATTTTTTCGATGGGCCCCCCATAGCTTGATAGTATATGCGTATTTTTAATATCCAATATTGAAATTTCAAGGCCAATAAATATGACACCTAAGAGACATTCTATTTTGTCATTTTCTTGTGAGCACTTGAGAAAACCCAAGAAAACTATTGTAAGCAGCAGATATCTATTATATAGGCTAGTCTAAGTTGGCCTGTATGGTTTATAATTTTGCATTACCATTTATACCGTTTTAAAAAAGTGTATAGGCCTACTCTCAATAGCTAGAGACCTATTTCCCATTGCTGTGAGAAGTGGCTTTCCAAAAGCTCCTCCAACCTGTAGCCTAGAAAAAATGTTTTAAGAAGGCAATCACAATTATTCCCTTGTTGACATATAATTGTAATGCTTGGTGAAATTATTAAGAATGACTGTCGCTTCCGAATCGTTTCACGGTGACAGAATGAACCACAAACTGCTCCTGGAACGCTTTCATTTTCGTTTAAAGCGGGTGGGTTCGCAAATAGGCGGATAAGTGAGCAGACCGATATGTAAAGCAAAACGCAAGGAGATTTTGAGCTATGGCCTCGTGCGGATCGTGCATGGATGCACTGTGTGTGAGAACGATCACGCACACTATATGGTAGGCCTATACAATACATTTTTGTGGTCTTGACTGGTATTTCACCATTATTTCAAGCAAGTTAATATAGGACCGATGGGTTGACAATGAAAGGCGGCAGGAGGTGCGTTGAGGATCTCATGTCATGTGTGCGCGACGTCTACCAGCATCCAGAAAAAAATATCATTGACCAACATTAGAGGTGAAAACCTCCAATCAGATTCGTAGTTAATAAATAGAATGCAGTATGGGAGCTTTGTTTTTGTCTTTGAAATCACTCTCTGTCTGAAATAGCGTGGGATTGCGCTATTAACTTAGGCTACTTAAAATAAATTATTGGGAAAGAATCCCTCGAACCTACATGATAATGTTTTTAATTCTTACATTCTCATTTGACAAATTGGTCGTTGCAGTTGGATTTAAGTCCTGCATAATTGTATCATTGTAGCTGTCGCATATACAGTATAGGCTATCTCTATAACAGAACTTTCCGAACATCCTTCTTTAGGCTGTGTTTAAGCATGTCCGAGTGTACGCACCGGGCAGATTTTTTTTCTGATTATAGGCTGTGGATATGGGCCTATTCTGTATTCTGTCAGTGTCAAAGTCCAAATTCAACTTGAGCAGTGTGTGAGCGAGTGGAGAGTGCTGTGCGCCAATGATCAAACCTCAAAAGCATCATCACCCATATCTAGATATTTACAAGCCAAACTTAATATGGCATATGATTAGGCTTAGCCTAAACATATTTTAGTTGAATCCATTGTCAATCATATGATGTAGATGTAGATGTTTTGAATGACCTCGAATTCGTGAGCCTATCATGCCAGATTGAAGAGCTCCGTGAGCCTTGTCAAGTGACTATTTGATTCTACCGCTCCAAAAAGACGATCGGACCAAACCAACTCATTTGGGAGGGGGGAACTCCCTCAGATGGGAAGACACATCTTATCTGATGTCCCATGCTGAGGTTGCATTCTCATATTCACGTGTTCCTTTATGCTCATATTTCAGACAACTTTAGGAGAATAAATAATTGTTCAATATTAATTTTCGTCTTAAGTAATGCTGGGGCAGAAAGGGCCCCTTGAAATTGATGGACCCTGGGCCCCCGCCCATAAAAACCATACATTAATCCGGCCTTGGTGGGTGGGTGTGTGTGCGTGTGTGTGTGTGTGTGTGTGTGTGTGTGTGTGTGTGTGTGTGTGTGTGTGTGTGGGTGGGTGGTGGGTGCTTTGCATACAGTGTAAAAATCACAATCTCACACACAGCAACTTTGTCATGTTTCATGTGAAAACATCTTGTCGCTTCTAATTCAAGACTAAATCAACTAAAAAGCGAAACTTAAGCTATGAAAGACTAGTTATAAGACAATATACCTTGGATTTCTTGTAAAGTGAGAATGTCTTATACAAATCTTCAAACAAGTAAGACAATGGCGTAAATTTGCATAGGGACCATAGTGACATGTCCAACCAATATTTTGGGAAGACAAAATAGTCCATACCAATGTTTAGCATTTTATTTTTACATGACAAAGTTACAAATTTATTTGCATATTTCTTGCGAACACTACATTATACTTTTAGTATAACCCAGAACAGGAGCACGAGAGTTGTTCATGCTGCAATTTTAGAGTCATGTTCGTCTCACATGGACGTAAACAAAGCGAAACTTTCTGAGACAGATAGCACACATGAAGAGAGAGCGGTGTCTGGTAAGCTACTAGGTACAAGAGCACCAAGGTCTGGACCTCTAATTTTTTCGAGCCGAAAATAAAATAGGTTAAACAATCATGGGCACTTCCATTTATCTATGTATTACCGCGAGTGCGCCGCCGCCACCGCAATTAATATCGCGGGCGACATGGATTTCCTTCACTGTCTTTCGGAAGCTATTTGTGGGTATATCTGCTATTACAATGGAGGTATTTGGTATCAAATTAAACTACACAGCCAAGCCTATCCATTGGTATCACTTGTAATTGCACTACCTTGAGCTTTAAGGGTTCAATTTCAGTGTAAAGACCATCCACATTTAGTAGGGGGAAAAAAATCTTTATCTGCTATTATAGGCTAAACTGGGTTTAGTTGGCTGGCTGGGGTTCCACCCAGTCTAACCAAGAACTTGCCAAAATCACCACACATTATGATATAGACTAGACCTATAATTTACTCAGACAAGTTTTCTAACATCCATTTGCAAGAAGAAATTTTAGTAGTAGCCTAGATGTACTGTGATGTGCAATTAACTCTCATTCATTTAAATAGATAAATGTATAGCCAACACTACTTTTGGAATCACACAAACCAACCCAATAGACACAGGAGGAAAAACTTCATCACCACATATGTAAAAGCACAAAGTTATGCAATGTAGGCTATTTGCAGATAACCGTCATAAAACCATTGTCTTGACAGTATTTTTGGGCCAGGCTATTCTATGGAATTTTATATTGGCAAGCATGCATCAGATTTTTTTTATGGTGGAATTGTCCCTACCAATGTTGAGACCAAACTTACGCCCTTGAAGTAAGTTTTTTTGACAAGCCAAGATGTTTTGTGTCTTGGTCAAAGACAATTTATCTTGTTTTAAGAACATGGGCAACATTGGTAGTGCAAAGGTTATTACACAGTGACATATTCATACGTACTAAACCTAATGCTCATACTTTTTAGAGGGCCTTACACAAATATAATTACCTAAGTCTTGTTTTTGTTTAAGTGTAGAAAATTGAAGGGAATCCTGTTGTTCACCTGGTCTATATACTGATAGAGGCCTTCAATGGGGGGTATAGTCATCTGGGGACATCGCAATGTAGATATGGGTGTTGTCAGCATAGCTAGGATAAGAAATTGAGTTGTTCGAAGATTGAAGGCAGCACTGAGATGCAGTAGCACCAGGACAGATGTTTTTCCTGCGTCAGTATTAAGACATATGTCATTAATAACCTTAATAAGAGCAGTCTCAGTACTGTGATAGGCTCTGAAGCCTGACTGAAAATGATCTAAACAGTCACAGAAGAACGCAGTTAATTGATTGAAAACTATTTTTTCAATGATCTTCCCAATAAATGGAAGACTGGATATTGGCCTATAGTTAAGTACTGAGTGATCCAGGTTATTCTTTTTCGGTAGTGGTTTTACTACTGCTAGTTTTAGTGACTTGGGGAAAATGCCGTTCACAAAAGGAGAGTTTATAATATGGAGCAGACCTGGTGCTACAAGGTGGAGAACATATTTCAGAAAGCTTGTCGGCAAAATGTCAACTCACATGTGGAAGAGCTGAGATCTTGTACGGTTTTCAGCAGTGCCTCGTAATCAATAAAGCTAAATGTTGACATACAGTTTGGCATAGTCTTTGATGATATAGGCTCTAGTTGTTGAGCTGTATGCAACTGTGCAATTATATTTATTCTGATGTTATTTTACCTCTAAAAAAGCATGCAAACTCATTGCATTTGTTAGCTGTGAGAAGCTCAGGTGCTAGTTGTGATTTGGGGTTTGTTCATTTTTTAACATGGAAAAAGAGCGCACAAGTGTTGTTCAGATTCTTGTTTATAATTTCAGAGAAAAAAGATTGCCTTGCCTTAAAAATTTCAAAATCATAGTTGCTTAACATTCCTTTATATATTTTAAAAAAGATACAGAAGTTTTGCGCCATTTTCTTTCTGCCCTCCTACACTCTCTCTTGAGGTGTTTAGCTGTTGGATTTCATTTCCATGGGGTTTTCGTATTATCCACAACTTTTTTTGAACTTTAATGGTGCAATATTGTCCATAATTTGTACCATTCTAGTATTCAAATTGGTCAACAAGTGATCTGCAGAGTCTGATGGTTGACTTAGGGCCTGTGAGAGTGGTTGCTCAAACAGGGGACCTGTTTACTCAGTTATGACTCTTCTTCCAATGGGCATAGATTTGTTTTGCATGGGCGAATGCTGAATGAATTCCTCCACACCCTTCTCAAGAAAAATCTCAAGAAAGAATATTTACAGTAATTGACCGATCCCAAGCCCCGCCCATCTATTGTTACGTATAGCTACCTCGGACAAGTTTGGCCAAAACCAGCGTGCCTGTAGCTGGAAATGCCTGTGTAAATACGTTCACTTGTGATGGCTTTCAGTTCAGATAGCCTGAATGTTATCGTTTGAAAATGTGAACAGCAATAAAAACAACAGTAGACAACGTGATGGGTTCGTCTCTGTGAATGTTCACCGTTTCCCTATTTCGGATTATTTCGATTTTGACAGGTCAGAGGGGAAAAGTTAACCTAGCCAGCCTAAAGCAAGTTGCTAGATGCCTACAAAGCATACAAGCGAAATTGCATTCCTAGCAACTTTCTCAAAGTGTCAAGTAATTTTTCTGGATGGGGATGACATTGTATGCCTATGTGTTTATAAAGAAGTTGATGTTTTACACTGAATCTGCTGCATAGCCCACCCCATGTAGCCCATCTTTGAATGTAGGCTAATGTAAGCTAATGTAGGGAATACTCCTACTTAGCTTCGTGTAAACTTTCAAAACTATTTATCTGTGAGTGTAAAATGTGTAAAAGCCTTACGTTAACTCTCGATTCTTCTTGTGATGTTAGACCTAATGTTAGTTAGCGGCAAAGTCCTTCCTTTAAATGGTCTGATCAGACGTCACCGTTACCAAACGCACTGCACACATCTAACGTTACTGTAGGCTCTCCTTGGGGGAGGCTGGTTGATAAGCTAATAATTGTCATGATTGAGGTTAAAACACGGTGTCAATATAAGCACAGGCTTTGGGAGAGAACATACATTTGTGTTGAGGGTAAAAAAACATCGCCGTCACTATCACTGATGCTGTAACATTAAAGCAGATCATTGTCCGTCGTCTCCATCTCTCATGATAGCCTACGGGGCTGCAACTTTGCGTAAGCCTATTCGCCGTATTCATTGATTATTTGTTTGTTTTATTACAATTACATGAGCCATATCCATGCAAAGTTTGACCTTGCTTAGCAGGTTGAAGAGAGCCGAGGCTGGCTGAGGCTACTTCTTGTATGAATGGCAGGCATGACCTGAGCGAATTGGCGAGGGTAAAAAAAAAAAAACCTTCCCTCACATCCATAGCAAGTAAGCTTTTGGTCTTAGAGGTCCCCAAACACATTATTCCACCGTTGTGATATGAGATTACACCTTATTTTCAAGACAAAGCTGCAAGTCTCATAGTCTACTATTATGCAGGGAAGGGAGAAGTTGTCCGAGGTTGTCCGAGGTTCGCTGCAGGCCCTATTGTGACATGGTGAAAGTGGGCGGGGCTTGGGATCGGTCAATTGCTCAATGGAACAACCGATCATGACTAAATTTTGCAATATCACCCTGAGGTATCGAGAGTGGTGCACTCTCCCAATTCTATTGTGAAATTTGCTGATGACACAGTGGTGATTGGACTTATATCAAACAAAGATGAGTCAGCCTACCTAAATGAAGTAGAGGTGTTGGAGCAAAGACAACAACTTATAGCTCAATGTCTCCAAAAGCAAAGAGTGGTGGACTTCAGGAGGGAGAAACAGCCACACACTCCACTCTAAATCAATGGTGCTGAAGTGGAGAAAGTTAGCAGCTTCAAATATGTTGGAGTCCACATCTCTGAGGATCTGACATGGTCAGAATTGACTCCCCCTTCATCCGTCAACGGACATGTACAGTGTGAACCTATCGTTACCCTAAACTCCACTACCTGGAAGGCACCATTGAGGGCAAATAATACCAAAGATCGAATCTTGCTTGAACTTACATAGTGGATCTACCAGGCAGGGGTAGAAATGTGGGACTATAGTACCTGACTTTGAAGAAAGAAAGAAAAAAAAATGTGAGAATATAGGGCTGTGGGAACATAGGGCTGTGGGAACATATAGCTGTGGGAACATAGCTGTGGGAACATAGTTGTGGGAACATAGACACGCTCCCGCCGAGATAAATGGAATGCACTATTAGACGCAATCTACTGTACATTTCACTACTCTTTGTATCTGTACAAATATGCATGTGACAAAGAAAAAAATCTTGATTCTCTTATGGAATAATAATAGAATGTCACTGAATAACAATATTTTGTATTGCTTTGCATGCACTATAATAATAATAATAATAATAATAATAATAATAATAATAATAATAATAATAATAATAATAACCCTATTGACTGTCACACAAACTATGTGTATATTAACTCAGACTACATCCAGTACTCATGCTGTTCTGTGTAAACCATGGTTAATCTATGCATCAGACTACTGACTCTACGGATACTTTTTTAGGCCCCAGGCAGGTAGGCCGAATCCATGAGGCGTGGATCTGCCCAAGGTTTCTTCCTAAAAACAAATTATTAGTAATTCATGGATGCTTCCCATACTATCTGTAAAGCGCCGCGAGACAATACACTGTATTTGAGCGCTGTACAAATAAAATTGAATTGAATTGAATTGAATTAATAATAAGGATGAAATAAGATTGTTTTTTTTACTCAGGGATCGTGGGTAATTTCATCTTCACTTCAACTTCACTTTGTTCGAAGCCTGCATCAGACCTCCCTCTGTTTGAAGGGGCTATTTGAAGGGCTGAAAGCCACTAGCCCTCGGTCTGGAAAGTATTGGGACACACTACACTTACACGTGAACGCGCGAAACCAAAATTTTCCTCAGAAGGCAATTGGTTTTGCAGCAAGACATCAAACATACATCAGTTTTATCGCCCAAATAATATGATAAATAATGAAAGAAAAGAAAATGAATCAATGAAAACATGGTTTATTTATCCAGGTGAGCTGGTTAGCATTCCCTGAGTTTTTCATTGACAAGAATTTTTTTTTTTAATTTATTTATTTTTTCTGTCTGCCTGATTTGATTTGCTATGTATTTACCTGATTTATTGCTATGGTGGAAAATTATTTGCTTTCAGAAACGTTATTATTATTAACCATATATGGTATGAATAACCTCTTTAACAAGGTGGATTTGAAATATATGGAAACATCTTTAGGCTAAGTTAAAAGAGTAGCAAGATGCCTATGACAAATGCCCAGCCTGGGCCAAGGACCATTATGACCTATTAGTTCACCAGTCATCCTGCCACACACAGAAAAAAGAAAGGAAAAAACAAAACAAGTAGACAGAAGTGACAGTCTTTATGCTGCAACTTCATGTGTCAATCTGTCACAAAGACCCCAGGTTTAAAAGGCAATTCTATCTGTTCTCAAGACTTCAAGCATTGAAATTAATTAATTTATTAACTTTTTTATTAATTAATTTATTTACTTTTTGTGGCATGTGTGGTGGTCACATGTGCAATCAAAAGACAACTAAAAAATATCATTCTGGGAAAAGGAGCATTACGGGAATAATGAGAGAAATAAACAATAATAAACTGTGGGATGAACGCATGGTTTTGAAATCAGTAGTTGTGGCTAGTGGCCACAAGGGGGAGACTGGTGTGCTTATCTTACCAGGCGTGGTCTATATCTTACTGCAGCAGCATTCAAAGACTTGCACATAGTCTATCAGATCTCAAAACCTCTGCCAGCATTGATTAAGATAATTAATTAATGCAGCAAACAGTGATGTATGAACATCATGGCTGACTCAAAGGGTGGGTCTCTATTTACTATAATTATCTATAGCCATGCTGTCTATGGGATACAGTGTGTGCACTTCTTTCCTGTTAGTGTGTCATATATTTTTCAGGGACCACCCACCTTCACGCCCCCTCACCAAGTCGTATGCTGCTATCCCTTACCCTTTGACCAAATCAGTAGGCATTTCCAAATTCTAAAATTCAGATAGCTTGAAGTTTTTAACATAAAAATGACAGGCCTGCAACATAGTATTCATTGAACAACTCCTCTTTGGCATTCAAACAATTTTAGTAAGAAACAGAGTAAATTCACATATTTTTTGGAAATCCTCTCACAGACCACTTGAGCTTGCTCACAGACCACTAGTGGTCCCCGGAACACACTTTGAAGACCACTGGTCTAGACTAATGATCTTCGAGATCATTCAGGCTTAGCTATGAATCTGCATTGATCAATCACAATGATAAATCCGCCCATGGCAAATGGTTTATTATCAAAATGTGGTACGGCTCAGTCTGCTTTTTATAAAATCGAAATGATCTAATGTGGAATTATCGGTTAGGCCTACACACATCATCCTGCTGGCTGCTGCGTGGCTCCTATCCTTGTTAGGCCTACACAAATCATCCTGCTGGCTGCTGCATGGCTCCTATCCTTGTTAGGCCTACACACATCATCCTGCTGGCTGCTGCATGGCTCCTATCCTTGTTAGGCCTACACAAATCATCCTGCTGGCTGCTGCATGGCTCCTATCCTTGTTAGGCCTACACACATCATCCTGCTGGCTGCTGCATGGCTCCTATCCTTGTTAGGCCTACACACATCATCCTGCTGGCTGCTGCATGGCTCCTATCCTTGTTAGGCCTACACACATCATCCTGCTGGCTGCTGCATGGCTCCTATCCTTGTTAGGCCTACACAAATCATCCTGCTGGCTGCTGCATGGCTCCTATCCTTGTTAGGCCTACACACATCATCCTGCTGGCTGCTGCATGGCTCCTATCCTTGTTAGGCCTACACACATCATCCTGCTGGCTGCTGCATGGCTCCTATCCTTGTTAGGCCTACACAAATCATCCTGCTGGCTGCTGCATGGCTCCTATCCTTGTTAGGCCTACACACATCATCCTGCTGGCTGCTGCATGGCTCCTATCCTTGTTAGGCCTACACAAATCATCCTGCTGGCTGCTGCATGGCTCCTATCCTTGTTAGGCCTACACACATCATCCTGCTGGCTGCTGCATGGCTCCTATCCTTGTTAGGCCTACACAAATCATCCTGCTGGCTGCTGCATGGCTCCTATCCTTGTTAGGCCTACACACATCATCCTGCTGGCTGCTGCATGGCTCCTATCCTTGTTAGGCCTACACACATCATCCTGCTGGCTGCTGCATGGCTCCTATCCTTGTTAGGCCTACACACATCATCCTGCTGGCTGCTGCATGGCTCCTATCCTTGTTAGGCCTACACACATCATCCTGCTGGCTGCTGCATGGCTCCTATCCTTGTTAGGCCTACACACATCATCCTGCTGGCTGCTGCATGGCTCCTATCCTTGTTAGGCCTACACAAATCATCCTGCTGGCTGC
>JAODXP020006958.1:0-20000 GCA_027497455.2 Sardinella longiceps | reverse complement strand
AGACTTGTTAGCTTTATGTTGTGTGTAAAATTTAAAGTACTGGATATTTGGAGTATGGTCTAATTGACAATAAAGTTCACTTTGACTTTTGACTTCTACTTTGAATGTATGTTCATACTCTTAGCCTAAAAGTAAGAGGGAGGGGGGCTAAAAGTGCATCTGTGATGACCACTGCCACAAGGATAGTGTATGTAGATGACTTTTATTCTTTTTATTTTGGGCAAAGAAAAAGATAAAAAATTATACATTGATGATAGCCTGGCGAACGCCAAACTAAAATCACACGTGATATTTAGTTTGGAGCATGGGAACTCCCAGGCTACATTGATGATACAAATTACGTAGACAAAATACAAACAAATACAAAATAGACTGAACATCAAAATGGTTTAATTGTATGAAAGACCAAAGATAGCATACTTAAACAATTTATTACACTAAGCATACATATAATGTGAATTGCACATACATTCATCACTGTAGGTGTGTGGTTCTTTTTTTATCTGTGAGGTGAACTGAACCCTTAGCCCCACCTACTGTAGGAGATGAGTATTGTATGTCCCACATATCCCCCTTACAGTAATACAGTAAGAAAAAGTTATCTCACCTAAAAATATAAATTCTTAACATTTTTCACAATCTTTCAGTTTTTTTATGGAAATCAATACTGTACGTTATAATCCTAAATCCTAAAATGTCTATTTTGAGAAGAATAAGCTGCTTATGAAGTTATACGAAGTGAAACAGAAACTGTCATTGATGATGTAATATTTGATGTAAGTAAAGCTCCTTGGAGAGTCTTATAATCTTGCTCCATTGGCTTCTTCTTGCTTGCCAGAAGTAGAAGAGAGCGCCATCTCAGGCCCAGCCTTCGGTCAGGAGATTCTGCCCTTAGCAGACATCACTGCCCTGCACTATGAGCTGTCCTGTCTATGCCTGGCCAGAGTCCCGGACTCAGAGTCAGAGGTGCATTGTGCTTTGGAAACCAAACTGTTCTTTTCCTCCTCAAAGGAGCTCCTACTTGAGGTAATACAACATAGACATACACACGTAATGGTGTATCAAAATAGTGGTTTTTGCCCATAACGGCACCTTCCAGGCAGCACAGCCTAAATGACACTACCTTATAACCCTACTTCAACCTAAACCTAATCCACTGTGGGATCTTTTCCAAAGTATCAGACAGGTTACTGCAACAGATAGGCAATCTAGAAATGCCACACTCCTGTTCAAACTGCTAACATTCTGTGACTGCAGATGCTTCTGTCTGTGTCTCTGCCAAGTCCTGTGTGGTGGTGTTAAACATGAAACCCTTTTCACCTTCAATAGAACTGCTCAATCTAAGGTGTATCTATACTGTGACTTTGATATTGCTTATGTGATAATCTTGAATCTTGAACACACGATCAAATGAAAGCATGTTCATGTTTCACTTGTTGATTGTTATACCAAGTGTTGAATTGTCATAATGGGGTTTGCTTGTTGATTAGACTGTCCACTGAGTACAAGTGGGTTTTGTGATTCCTGGTTTTAATAGCCTTTAATAGTAGGTGTTAGAAAATTAAATCTAATCTAATTATAGTATTTGAATGAAATATCAAAGCCTAATCTGCCAATGCTAATCTAAACGAAGTAAATAGGGTGGCAAAAAGACCTTATGGCAAAGAAAATCTTAGGGGCCATAGAGGTTAAGGGTCATCAACCCTGTTCCAAAGACATTTGCCCAGGGCCGGCCCAAGACCAATTGGGGCCCTAAGCAGAATTTCATTTGACTTTATTTGCATCAGATTTTCTGGTTCTTTGGCCAACAGACAGCATTTTGGTGACCTTGGATGGGTCTATATGTATTCATTTACATTCGATTTTTCCATTAAATACTACATAAATGTAATTCCTACTATTCATTATGGCCCATTTTCTGATTCATTTTCTCCACTTGCTGTTAGCTGCCCTTTTGCCATCACAGTCTACACCGCAAGAGATTAGTCTTTGTTATACAGTAACTATTTACAGCACTGAATCAACAGGGCTACAGGGTGATTAACTCTGAATAATATCTTTAAGCATGGGAAATTTACCATAACGGCACTGTTCTTCCTACTGTTCCTGTTGTCTAGGTGAACAACATCAGAGGCAAGCAAGACCTCAAGGAGTTTATTAGGAGGTTTGGGAATGAACAAAGTAAAGCAAAGAAAGGCGGATTTCTGATAACAAAGCATTTAATGTGTTTTATATATGATGAACAATGAAATTGAAGGGAAAACACATTTAAAACATATAAGATTTGAAAAAGAGGTTATGTTGCTTGATAAATGTAGACTAAAACAAACACTATTATTCAGTGAAATGAACATGAGGATTTGTTTACATGCAGTGGAAGCAGTTAGCACAAGTTAGGAGGAATGAAGTGGACTAAAAAGGTAAGAAGAATTTCTGACTGGATGGATGGCAACCTGCAGGACCCAAGCTTACACTCTCCTGTTTCACCTCACAAACACTAGATGGCGCCAAAGCTTACACTCTCCTGTTTCACCTCACAAACACTAGATGGTGCCGAGACAGCCACCAACCAACCCTCATAGAACCACCATTATGACTGAAACTTTTAGGTAATTTAAGCTAAAATTTAGGTGAATCTAGGTAAATGAAGCTAAAAATGGAAGTGTTTATTACAGCAATGCTTGCGACAAACATTTGTATTTATAACAGTAGCTAATATCTCCTCATAGTTGGCTAGCTCTCATGCCATTATAAGTATAAAAAAGTTTCAACGTTTTTTTTTAATTATTTATTTTTTTTAAGAACACTAAATGTAAGTTATCTCTCTTATGTCTTGTAGCTCAGACAAAATACAAAAGTAGTTAAAAACCATCTGCAAAACCTGGCAGGCTCACTGATATAACTTTTAACATAAGAGCGGCGGGGCACAGTGTGCAGTATATCTTAAGCCTCTGTAATTGCCAGCATGTTGGGTGGAGGCTCTACCTCATTCAGCTTGCACAGCACTGCATCACACCTCCTTTGGAGCTCCTGGTCGGACTTAATAGGAGACATCTCCAGGAACTTGTAGGCATCTTTGGCGTTGAGGTCGAAAGCTGCCTTTGCTTTCATGCAAGACGCACCAAACTCAGCCCATTGCTAGGAAAATCAAAGAAAGCGTGAGTTTGACATGAACTATAAACTAAACATTATAAATAATGATTTACCATGTGCCTTTATTAAATTCAATTAACTTGAGTTGTGCATTACCCGTTTAGCATTATCTATCCCTTCTAAAATGATCTCCTTAAAATCACAAAGGTCGTCCATTAGGTCTTCGCTGGCAAATGTGTCTTTCTCCATTTTTTCCAGTATGACTGTCACACGGGTCCAGAAGCGCTGGATGTTGATCAGAATGTTCTGGACCTTGGACAGACAATTCTGAACCTCCTGAAGGTGCTCAATGGAGGGAAGTTTACCTAGAATTGAAAAAAAACATACAAAAAAAACACACCTAGACTTAGGTAAATTCAAAACAATATAAACTTGGAATTGTATAGCTTTTGGTTAGCACCATGTAGAAACATTCACTTTCGATCTGGAACTTAAATGTGTGTGTGTGTGTGTGTGTGTGTGTGTGTGTGTGTGTGTATGTATGGTATATACAGTATGTATATGTAAGTTCAAATTACTCCTGTTGCACTGTCAAATATTCTTCTCACCCTGTTTCATTTGCAAAGTGATGAGCTCCATGTTCTTGGCCATCTTTTTGTTCTGCAACGCCTGTTCTTGTCTGTTCAGTTCGGTCATCTCAGCTCCTAATCTATTAACCACACCCTCCAAAGACCTGAGGGTGGCTCTGTCACTGTCAGAGGTGTCAACAACGCGAGCGGTGGTAATGCTCCAAAAAAAACACCATTTTGTTTCGTAAATAATTTGAGGCTGTCTGGTTGACATAGTATGAATGTGACAATTCATGTTGTTTCGTGCACTGTTAATTTCATTCTGCTTTGCACTCTTCCGAGCAGCCAGCTCCTGCAATCTTCCTGCAATGGTTTTTAACTCCTCGTTTATCTTCGCCATCTCAGCTGTTTCCTTTATCTTCTCTTCTTCTTTGTCTGAGATCTGATTAGTTGTTTCGGTCAAAGCTTTGTTCTCTTTCTCATATCTGGGACAACAGAGAAAGGAATTTAGGGTTTTGTTGAGTTGACACACAACAATCAAAAACCATCATGAGGGGGGAAAGTATTTGAAATTTTCAGTTTTATATTGTTTTGCATAATTTCACAATATTAGTTACGGTGAATTAAGGACCTAAAATGAATTGAATTTGACCAAAACACCGCCATAATTGATCAGTCCAACCTATCTTAATGGTATGAACTATCATAAAGCCTTATGGAATATGGAACATTTTGGGTTTCATAAAATACTCTTCATGTTTTCTTTAAAATTAATTAACATGATAAAATGAAAATGACAACATTCATTGTGTCTTTTATTTCAGAGTTAAGTTTATTTTTTAATTGATAGTAGTAGTGAAACAATGATACTTACTTTTCTTCCATTTCTTTAGCATCTTGTATGATCTCTGTAATCCATTCTTTAGCTTTCCTCAGATAAGTCATCGCTGTATTAGCCTTCTTTTTCTCCACAGCTACTCTCAGGATTGGGAAGAGTGTTTTCACCAAATTATCACTAGTGCAGGCACACTGTAACCGAACGAATACATGTATTGATAAAAAAATACAATAAAATATTAGCAATATTAGCAATACTAGCAGAGATTTCAATATACAGTGGAATCCATAATTATAGGCACCTCTGGTAAAGATCACTATACAGTGGAATAAAACTGTTCAGATAAATGTTCTTTACCTTGAGGTGTGATTGTTCTGAGACTAACATAAATTCTGAAAATATTTTCTTAATGTGAATCACAATTATTGGCAACCCTAGAAAATATGATAATTTTAGTCATTCGGTGACTTCAAGGTTTACAAAATGGTCTAAACCTCAGAATTGAAAAGCTAAATGTCCTTGAGCTATTTCAACATGTGAAAGACAAAAGAATACACATTTTATACTTTATTTCATAAATGCTTTAAAGAAAGTGTGCTTATTTTCATTAGAAAGAAAACGGGTATATGTCTTAAAATTCCCCATTTGGACAAAAACTACTACAAGTACTTGTAGTTCCAGTCAACTGAAACAAACTTGCCTGGGTAACGACCCTTGCTTATCTTCCCAACATAATTTCTCGTAGCCCTGCCTACAAAATATTCTCCCAGAGATTTATAATGAGTTACATGAATATTAGTATAGAAAGTGATTTATAATGAGTTACATGAATATTAGTATAGAAAGTGATTTATAATGAGTTACATGAATATTAGTATAGAAAGTGTTTCTGAAAAATTTCTTTCAATATAGTACTAAGACTTGATTGCCCCCTGGTGGTACTTACCTTGAACAACACCTTCTCTGAGGATACAAACAAGAGGCGTGACTCCAGCGCTCTGGTGCGGATCATCTTCTCCAGTTCAGGATAGCGGGCAAAGTATAGATAAGACAGCTCAAACAACAGAGACGTCCTCTCCGCTGCAGGCACTAGTGCCTCAGTGAAGTTGGAACTCATCAGAACTGTTGGGCAAATACACGGCATTATACATGAACAATGAGAATATATGATAATAATAATAATAATAATAATAATAATAATAATAATAATAATAATAATAATAAGCTTACCATTGCTCTCCATGATGTCAAAAGAAGTTTGCTTGCTAGATGCAAAATTTCTTAATTTTCTTCCTAAATAAGATATAAATTTATGATTAGAGGTTGTACAATGTAGTACTGAATTTGTATAGGCTATAGGCTACACGTGCAGAGTGTACAGTGACACCTTACATACAAAATAACAGCAGTAACTAGCCTAATTTAATTTTTAATTAATTGATTGCCTGGAAGGGTGTCCTTATTTTCAGATACTGTGTGATGAAATGGAATTTCAAAGCATAACAAGTTTTATGCTTTTATGCAACAAATGCTTATTGGATGATGACGAGAATTGAGGTGTTCCAATATAGAGTGGTAACGGCTGTGCAAGCAGCTGATTGGTTCTCACATCAAGTAAATCAAATGCTTGCTTTTGGATTGTGTGCAGGAGCCTATATTCCTCACAAACTTATTCACCTCCAACACATCGGATTTCCAAAGAGAAGCCAAATTTTTGTTTGTTTGTTTGTTTGTTGTTAGAACAAATTATTACACGGCTCTTTATAATGCTGTGGAATGCTCCATTCACTCTAATGGGACTCTCCAACGTTCGACCGGTCTGATAATTTTTAATAACGGACCGTTGCTAAGTATAACAGACCGCTGTCAAGCAAAAGTGAAACAGAACGCGGCCTTAACCAATTAGCTGATCTGTAACAGTCAACAAAATGCCTCTTTTCCGTGGACGGTATTAGCCATCTCAATCATTAAATTTACCATTAAAGCAGTGATAAACAAGGTCGGATGTTAATAATATCTACAATAGGTAGCCGTGTAATAAGATAGATGTAAGACATAATAGACATTTATTCTTATTAAAATTATAAAGATTTTTGTGGCTTTTAGGGGAAGTGTAAATTTTGTATATTTCTGCTAAAACTCTTCAGACAAAAATGTTATGGTCTTTAACTTACCAGATAGTCAGTGTTGGCTCTTCTCTCAGATTGACACTACAGTGCACAGTGCTGTGTTTTATAGTCTTCCAGGAAACGCCCCTCTGACACAGATTACACTGTGTGACCTCATCAGCACCTCCCAGGCTCAGTTTGTCAAAAGTATAATCTTGTTGAAATTTCGAAAATCATCTATCCACTTGTTTTTGTAGGCCTGACCAAATATATTGATATTTAAATTGCATTTTGATACAGATTACATGGAAAGTATTATTAAAACAACTTGGTGTTTGCTTAGGCCTGTTCATGAAATTAGACAAGTTTTGCATTTGATCTGGCCATGAAACAATTTCAAGACATTAATTGTAATTCAGATAGCAAGGTGGTAAAGCAATTCGTAGTCTAAGAACCAAGAGGACGTAGGTGATATTTTGGTCAAAATTGAGTTACTGACTTTTCAAATGAAAGCTACATCCTTGCTGATAATATAAGACTGTAAAATGAATCAGCATGATATTAGGCCTATTTTTAATCTCTGCTGATTCGTTAGTTCAAATAGCTGCTAGTTACAGCTAGTTAGCTCCAGGGGTTAAAGTGGGGGGAACACAGGGGTACGCAGTACCGGCACCTCAGAAAAATTAACAATATCATCCCATTCTTCTTCTATACATTTTTATTTGTTTGTGCCAACACAAAATATGACTGCTCCCCCTCCTACCAAATCCCACTTTAACCCCTGGTTAGCTCGGTAGCCAAATTTCACTGATTATTGTAGTTTTTGTGGTCAATGTAGGCTAATGACAGGTTACAATTTCAACCGAGCAAATTTTGTGTCACACAAGCTTGGGGGTGACAATTACCAAGATGATCACAAACAATTGATTGTATTTTGAGAAGGTGAATGGTAGTGGCTAGTTTGTGGCAGTAACTTAGTTAAAAGAAAATAAAGCAACCTGTTCCCATACAGTAAGTCACTGTTAATTCTGTGTTTTGTTCTCTGTTGCAGCAATACATCTGAAATCTCCACCTAGATTTCACCACACCCTGGATTATTCAAGGCATGGAGCATATGCTGGTATAATTCTATACTAATGCCAATTCTTGTGTGCTATAATTTTGTTGTCCTGCATTGAACTACGTATTCAGTACAACTTACAGATTTGTGTTATGGTATGTACTACTTTAGAATAATTATTTTCAGAAAGATGTTCTCAAGCAATTAAAAAAAAGTGCAATAAAGTTGTTTTTGTTTTTGTTTTTGTTTAGTTTTTTTACGGAACAAACTTCCATGCAGATCTTTTGTCTTAATTCAAGTAGATTTCATGTCTTGTGTTAAGGATAGTTTTGTAAATGCAGAGTAAATGCAAGTGAGCCCAGTACTTTAAAATTTAAACCAGATTAAAGATTGTGTAGAATACTTAATTTAAGTCACAGAAGTTCTCCCTAAAACTAGTAGAATTGTCTTAATATCAGTTTCCCCAGCCAATTTTTATCTTAAAATAAATGAAAAGGTTTTGACTAGAATCTTCTATTTTGTTCTATCTAGATTGCACCACTCTCGATACCTCAGGATGATATTGTGAAATTTAATGATGGTCTGTAGCCAAAAAAAATCTCCCTTGAGAATTTTCTTGAGAAAGGTGTGGATGAAATTATTGTGAAATTTAATGATGGTCTGTAGCCAAAAAAAAAATCTCCCTTGAGAATTTTCTTGAGAAAGGTGTGGATGAAATTATTGCACCCACTCACTTTCCTCTCTCTCTCTCTCTCTCTCTCTCTCTCTCTCTCTCTCTCTCTCTCTCTCTCTCTCTCTCACACACACATTCTCATTTTCCATGGAAAGTAATGTCAAGTCAAGTGGTCATATTTATTTTTATAGCGCATTTCATACAGAGATTGTAACTCAATGTGCTTAACACAAAAACAAGAGAGAAAAATAGATAACATAAACAATAATAGTAGAAGAAAAGAAACATCAAAATAAAAACCAATAAAAGAATGATAGACATTCTCAGTTAAACTATATTCTTAACAGAAGAAAATATGTATAAGAAAAAAATAAATAAATAAATAAAAATAATAATAATAATAATAATAAAAAGAAAAAAAATAGAATGAAGAAGCATCCTCATTTAAACTATACCCTTAGCAGAAGGCTTAACTTTGTGATATTTTTGAGATGATAAAAAGCTGATTTGGTTATTGTTTTGATGTGGCTGTTAAAATTTAGATCACTGTCTAATAGGACGCCAAGATTTCTTACTTTGTCTTTTGGTTTTATCCCTTTTTGTTCTAGAACGGTGACAATCTTATTTCTTTCCTCCATTTTTCCAAAGACAATGACCTCTGTTTTATCTTTGTTTAGCTGCAGGAAGTTAAGGTTCATCCAATGATTTATCTGCTCAAGGCACAGTGTGAGGGCGTCAATGGGGCTGTGGTCGTTGGGAGATAGAGCTAGATAGATCTGGGTATCGTCTGCATAACTGTGATAGGAGATCATGTTATCTTTGATGATCTGCCCTAGTGGTAGCATATATAAGTTGAATAGAAGGGGTCCCAGAATTGACCCCTGAGGGACACCACAAGTCAGGGTCGTAGCCATTGATGCATGATTGCCAATACTGACATAAAAGCTTCTATCGAGTAGGTATGATTTTAACCAATTTATGACTGTGCCTGTGAAACCACAACTGTGCTCCAATTGATGCAGAAGAATGTTATGGTCCACTGTGTCAAATGCTGCACTTAGATCAAGTAAGACTAAAACTGGTGTGTGTGTGTGTGTTTGTGTGTGTGTGTGTGTGGCAGGGCCGGATTAACATGTCAAAGGACCCTGGGCACATTTTTTCGATGGGCCCCCCATAGCTTGATAGTATATGCGTATTTTTAATATCCAATATTGAAATTTCAAGGCCAATAAATATGACACCTAAGAGACATTCTATTTTGTCATTTTCTTGTGAGCACTTGAGAAAACCCAAGAAAACTATTGTAAGCAGCAGATATCTATTATATAGGCTAGTCTAAGTTGGCCTGTATGGTTTATAATTTTGCATTACCATTTATACCGTTTTAAAAAAGTGTATAGGCCTACTCTCAATAGCTAGAGACCTATTTCCCATTGCTGTGAGAAGTGGCTTTCCAAAAGCTCCTCCAACCTGTAGCCTAGAAAAAATGTTTTAAGAAGGCAATCACAATTATTCCCTTGTTGACATATAATTGTAATGCTTGGTGAAATTATTAAGAATGACTGTCGCTTCCGAATCGTTTCACGGTGACAGAATGAACCACAAACTGCTCCTGGAACGCTTTCATTTTCGTTTAAAGCGGGTGGGTTCGCAAATAGGCGGATAAGTGAGCAGACTGATATGTAAAGCAAAACGCAAGGAGATTTTGAGCTATGGCCTCGTGCGGATCGTGCATGGATGCACTGTGTGTGAGAACGATCACGCACACTATATGGTAGGCCTATACAATACATTTTTGTGGTCTTGACTGGTATTTCACCATTATTTCAGGCAGGTCAATATAGGACCGATGGGTTGACAATGAAAGGCGGCAGGAGGTGCGTTGAGGATCTCATGTCATGTGTGCGCGACGTCTACCAGCATCCAGAAAAAAATATCATTGACCAACATTAGAGGTGAAAACCTCCAATCAGATTCGTAGTTAATAAATAGAATGCAGTATGGGAGCTTTGTTTTTGTCTTTGAAATCACTCTCTGTCTGAAATAGCGCGGGATTGCGCTATTAACTTAGGCTACTTAAAATAAATTATTGGGAAAGAATCCCTCGAACCTACATGATAATGTTTTTAATTCTTACATTCTCATTTGACAAATTGGTCGTTGCAGTTGGATTTAAGTCCTGCATAATTGTATCATTGTAGCTGTCGCATATACAGTATAGGCTATCTCTATAACAGAACTTTCCGAACATCCTTCTTTAGGCTGTGTTTAACTCATTGACTGCCAGCCGTTTTCAGAATAGAGAGTTCCATACTGCCAGAGGTTTTGGGGAATTTTGACTGTTTTTGAAAGAGCCACAGAATATTATGTGTTACGACTACATAAACAATGAAACTACCACAAGAAAGAGCAGACTCTCTTCTTTCACCAGAAAAAAAAAAGTTCGTTTCTACCCCTTTCCATTGCTTAGAAATCAGCAGGCGAACATAAGCTACTTTCTCCAAACACACCCGTTTTTTATCAAAAAAGGGAGAAAATTAGCGTTTTGTTTGACAACGTTAGTGTCTTGGATGCGCGTTTTTCGGTCTATTAGCACATCAAACATCGGGAAAATGTCTTCCTTTGATAAGACCACAAAAACAACAGTAACAGGGGGCTTTTGGTAATAAAATAGACATTGTTGTAACAAGGTAAATATATGCTATTTACAGGCTGTGACAGCGAAAACTCAGTGATCAACAACTGGCTCGCAAATTCTTACCTGACCCGGAACTGTGAGCTAGCTGGGCACTGAAACAAGTCACAACTGCTATTTCCGTTTGCCCAAGGTTGATCTCCTTCATCTCCCACGATCGGAACACTACTCGAACTACTATGGCAGTGACACATACTCTGATCGAGTGTGAACTGCCTAAATTTCTCCGATTTACGTCTGCACTTTGCTAGCGGCATATTTAGCCATGTCATTAGCTTTCTCTACTTCTCCCTTGGCCATACCTATGAATCTATGCTCATCTCACATCCAAAGTGACACACTGCCACCCTCAGGATCAATTTGGAACAACAATTTTCGACGGAGAATTCTGATATTTACAGACAAGGTTCCCTAGGTCTTTCTGCAGCCCTCCCCATTAAAAACGCAGTTGACGTCTAAAGACGTCATTGGCAGTGAACGGCAGTATTTCAGTTGACGTCTAAAGACGTCATTGGCAGTCAATGAGTTAAGCATGTCCGAGTGTACGCACCGGGCAGATTTTTTTCCTGATTATAGGCTGTGGATATGGGCCTATTCTGTATTCTGTCAGTGTCAAAGTCCAAATTCAACTTGAGCAGTGTGTGAGCGAGTGGAGAGAGCTGTGCGCCAATGATCAAACCTCAAAAGCATCATCACGCATATCTAGATATTTACAAGCCAAACTTAATATGGCATATGATTAGGCTTAGCCTAAACATATTTTAGTTGAATCCATTGTCAATCATATGATGTAGCCTATGTTTTGAATGACCTCGAATTCGTGAGCCTATCATGCCAGATTGAAGAGCTCCGTGAGCCTTGTCAAGTGACTATTTGATTCTACCACTCCAAAAAGACGATCGGACCAAACCAACTCATTTGGGAGGGGGAACTCCCTCAGATGGGAAGACACATCTTATCTGATGTCCCATGCTGAGGTTGCATTCTCATATTCACGTGTTCCTTTATGCTCATATTTCAGACAACTTTAGGAGAATAAATAATTGTTCAATATTAATTTTCGTCTTAAGTAATGCTGGGGCAGAAAGGGCCCCTTGAAATTGATGGACCCTGGGCCCCCGCCCATAAAAACCATACATTAATCCGGCCTTGGTGGGTGGGTGTGTGTGCGTGTGTGTGTGTGTGTGTGTGTGTGTGTGTGTGTGTGTGTGTGTGTGTGTGTGTGTGTGTGGGTGCTTTGCATACAGTGTAAAAATCACAATCTCACACATAGCAACTTTGTCATGTTTCATGTGAAAACATCTTGTCGCTTCTAATTCAAGACTAAATCAACTAAAAAGCGAAACTTAAGCTAAAAAAGACTAGTTATAAGACAATATACCTTGGATTTCTTGTAAAGTGAGAATGTCTTATACAAATCTTCAAACAAGTAAGACAATGGCGTAAATTTGCATAGGGACCATAGTGACATGTCCAACCAATATTTTGGGAAGACAAAATAGTCCATACCAATGTTTAGCATTTTATTTTTACATGACAAAGTTACAAATTTATTTGCATATTTCTTGCGAACACTACATTATACTTTTAGTATAACCCAGAACAGGAGCACGAGAGTTGTTCATGCTGCAATTTTAGAGTCATGTTCGTCTCACATGGACGTAAACAAAGCGAAACTTTCTGAGACAGATAGCACACATGAAGGAGAGAGCGGTGTCTGGTAAGCTACTAGGTACAAGAGCACCAAGGTCTGGACCTCTAATTTTTTCGAGCCGAAAATAAAATAGGTTAAACAATCATGGGCACTTCCATTTATCTATGTATTACCGCGAGTGCGCCGCCGCCACCGCAATTAATATCACGGGCGACATGGATTTCCTTCACTGTCTTTCGGAAGCTATTTGTGGGTATATCTGCTATTACAATGGAGGTATTTGGTATCAAATTAAACTAGACAGCCAAGCCTATCCATTGGTATCACTTGTAATTGCACTACCTTGAGCTTTAAGGGTTCAATTTCAGTGTAAAGACCATCCACATTTAGTAGGGGGAAAAAATCTTTATCTGCTATTATAGGCTAAACTGGGTTTAGTTGGCTGGCTGGGGTTCCACCCAGTCTAACCAAGAACTTGCCAAAATCACCACACATTATGATATAGACTAGACCTATAATTTACTCAGACAAGTTTTCTAACATCCATTTGCAAGAAGAAATTTTAGTAGTAGCCTAGATGTACTGTGATGTGCAATTAACTCTCATTCATTTAAATAGATAAATGTATAGCCAACACTACTTTTGGAATCACACAAACCAACCCAATAGACACAGGAGGAAAAACTTCATCACCACATATGTAAAAGCACAAAGTTATGCAATGTAGGCTATTTGCAGATAACCGTCATAAAACCATTGTCTTGACAGTATTTTTGGGCCAGGCTATTCTATGGAATTTTATATTGGCAAGCATGCATCAGATTTTTTTTATGGTGGAATTGTCCCTACCAATGTTGAGACCAAACTTACGCCCTTGAAGTAAGACAAGTTTTTTTGACAAGCCAAGATGTTTTGTGTCTTGGTCAAAGACAATTTATCTTGTTTTAAGAACATGGGCAACATTGGTAGTGCAATGGTTATTACACAGTGACATATTCATACGTACTAAACCTAATGCTCATACTTTTAGAGGGCCTTACACAAATATAATTACCTAAGTCTTGTTTTTGTTTAAGTGTAGAAAATTGAAGGGAATCCTGTTGTTCACCTGGTCTATATACTGATAGAGGCCTTCAATGGGGGGTATAGTCATCTGGGGACATCGCAATGTAGATATGGGTGTTGTCAGCATAGCTAGGATAAGAAATTGAGTTGTTCGAAGATTGAAGGCAGCACTGAGATGCAGTAGCACCAGGACAGATGTTTTTCCTGCGTCAGTATTAAGACATATGTCATTAATAACCTTAATAAGAGCAGTCTCAGTACTGTGATAGGCTCTGAAGCCTGACTGAAAATGATCTAAACAGTCACAGAAGAACGCAGTTAATTGATTGAAAACTATTTTTTCAATGATCTTCCCAATAAATGGAAGACTGGATATTGGCCTATAGTTAAGTACTGAGTGATCCAGGTTATTCTTTTTCGGTAGTGGTTTTACTACTGCTAGTTTTAGTGACTTGGGGAAAATGCCGTTCACAAAAGGAGAGTTTATAATATGGAGCAGACCTGGTGCTACAAGGTGGAGAACATATTTCAGAAAGCTTGTCGGCAAAATGTCAACTCACATGTGGAAGAGCTGAGATCTTGTACGGTTTTCAGCAGTGCCTCGTAATCAATAAAGCTAAATGTTGACATACAGTTTGGCATAGTCTTTGATGATATAGGCTCTAGTTGTTGAGCTGTATGCAACTGTGCAATTATATTTATTCTGATGTTATTTTACCTCTAAAAAAGCATGCAAACTCATTGCATTTGTTAGCTGTGAGAAGCTCAGGTGCTAGTTGTGATTTGGGGTTTGTTAATTTGGAAACATGGAAAAAGAGCACACAAGTGTTGTTCAGATTCTTGTTTATAATTTCGGAGAAAAAAGATTGCCTTGCCTTAAAAATTTCAAAATCATAGTTGCTTAACATTCCTTTATATATTTTAAAAAAGATACAGAAGTTTTGCGCCATTTTCTTTCTGCCCTCCTACACTCTCTCTTGAGGTGTTTAGCTGTTGGATTTTATTTCCATGGGGTTTTCGTATTATCCACAACTTTTTTTGAACTTTAATGGTGCAATATTGTCCATAATTTGTACCATTCTAGTATTCAAATTGGTCAACAAGTGATCTGCAGAGTCTGATGGTTGACTTAGGGCCTGTGAGAGTGGTTGCTCAAACAGGGGACCTGTTTACTCAGTTATGACTCTTCTTCCAATGGGCATAGATTTGTTTTGCATGGGCGAATGCTGAATGAATTCCTCCACACCCTTCTCAAGAAAAATCTCAAGAAAGAATATTTACAGTAATTGCTCAATGGAACAACCGACCATGACTAAATTTCGCAATGTCACCCTGAGGTATCGAGAGTGGTGCACTCTCCCAATTCTATTGTGAAATTTGCTGATGACACAGTGGTGATTGGACTTATATCAAACAAAGATGAGTCAGCCTACCTAAATGAAGTAGAGGTGTTGGAGCAAAGACAACAACTTATAGCTCAATGTCTCCAAAAGCAAAGAGTGGTGGACTTCAGGAGGGAGAAACAGCCACACACTCCACTCTAAATCAATGGTGCTGAAGTGGAGAAAGTTAGCAGCTTCAAATATGTTGGAGTCCACATCTCTGAGGATCTGACATGGTCAGAATTGACTCCCCTTTCATCCGTCAACGGACATGTACTAAACCCCACTACCTGGAAGGCACCATTGAGGGCAAATAATACCAAAGATCGAATCTTGCTTGAACTTACATAGTGGATCTACCAGGCAGGGGTAGAAATGTGGGACTATAGTACCTGACTTTGAAGAAAGAAAGAAAAAAAAATGTGAGAATATAGGGCTGTGGAAATATAGGGCTGTGAGAATATAGGGCTGTGGGAACATAGGGCTGTGGGAACATATAGCTGTGGGAACATAGTTGTGGGAACATAGAGCTGTGGGAACATAGACACGCTCCCGCCGAGATAAATGGAATGCACTATTAGACGCAATCTAGTGTACATTTCACTGCTCTTTGTAACTGTACAAATATGCATGTGACAAAGAAAAAATCTTGATTCTCTTATGGAATAATAATAAAAAGCCACCGAATAACAATATGGTGTATTGCTTTGCATGCACTATAATAATAATAATAATAATAATAATAATAATAATAATAATAATAATAATAATAATAATAATAATAATAACCCTATTGACTGTCACACAAACTATGTGTATATTAACTCAGACTACATCCAGTACTCATGCTGTTCTGTGTAAACCATGGTTAATCTATGCATCAGACTACTGACTCTACGGATACTTTTTTAGGCCCCAGGCAGGTAGGCCGAATCCATGAGGCGTGGATCTGCCCAAGGTTTCTTCCTAAAAACAAATTATTAGTAAAGCCAAGGGAGTTTTTCCTTGCCCCTGTCACTCATGGATGCTTCCCGTACTGTCTGTAAAGCGCCGCGAGACAATACACTGTATTTGAGCGCTGTACAAATAAAATTGAATTGAATTGAATTGAATTAATAATAAGGATGAAATAAGATTGTTTTTTTTACTCAGGGATCGTGGGTAATTTCATCTTCACTTCAACTTCACTTTGTTCGAAGCCTGCATCAGACCTCCCTCCGTTTGAAGGGGCTATTTGAAGGGCTGAAAGCCACTAGCCCTCGGTCTGGAAAGTATTGGGACACACTACACTTACACGTGAACGCGCGAAACCAAAATTTTCCTCAGAAGGCAATTGGTTTTGCAGCAAGACATCAAACATACATCAGTTTTATCGCCCAAATAATATGATAAATAATGAAAGAAAATAAAATGAATCAATGAAAACATGGTTTATTTATCCAGGTGAGCTGGTTAGCATTCCCTGAGTTTTTCATTGACAAGAATTTTTTTTTTTTAATTTATTTATTTTTTCTGTCTGCCTGATTTGATTTGCTATGTATTTACCTGATTTATTGCTATGGTGGAAAATGATTTGCTTTCAGAAACGTTATTATTATTAACCATATATGGTATGAATAACCTCTTTAACAAGGTGGATTTGAAATATATGGAAACATCTTTAGGCTAAGTTAAAAGAGTAGCAAGATGCCTATGACAAGTGCCCAGCCTGGGCCAAGGACCATTATGACCTATTAGTTCACCAGTCATCCTGCCACACACAGAAAAAAGAAAGGAAAAAACAAAACAAGTACAGTCATACAGAAGTGACAGTCCTTATGCTGCAACTTCATGTGTCAATCTGTCACAAAGACCCCAGGTTTAAAAGGCAATTCTATCTGTTCTCAAGACTTCAAGCATTGAAATTAATTAATTTATTAACTTTTTTATTAATTAATTTATTTACTTTTTGTGGCATGTGTGGTGGTCACATGTGCAATCAAAAGACAACTAAAAAATATCATTCTGGGAAAAGGAGCATTACGGGAATAATGAGAGAAATAAACAATAATAAACTGTGGGATGAACGCATGGTTTTGAAATCAGTAGTTGTGGCTCGTGGCCACAAGGGGGAGACTGGTGTACTTATCTTACCAGGCGTGGTCTACTGTATATCTTACTGCAGCAGCATTCAAAGACTTGCACATAGTCTATCGGATCTCAAAACCTCTGCCAGCATTGATTAAGATAATTAATTAATGCAGCAAACAGTGATGTATGAACATCATGGCTGACTCAAAGGGTGGGTCTCTATTTACTATAATTATCTATAGCCATGCTGTCTATGGGATACAGTGTGTGCACTTCTTTCCTGTTAGTGTGTCATATATTTTTCAGGGACCACCCACCTTCACGCCCCCTCACCAAGTCGTATGCTGCTATCCCTTACCCTTTGACCAAATCAGTAGGCATTTCCAAATTCTAAAATTCAGATAGCTTGAAGTTTTTAATATAAAAATTACAGGCCTGCTTCATAGTATTCATTGAACAACTCCTCTTTGGCATTCAAACAATTTTAGTAAGAAACAGACTAAATTCACATATTTTTTGGAAATCTTCTCGCAGACCACTTGAGCTTGCTCACAGACCACTAGTGGTCCCCGGAACACACTTTGAGAACCACTGGTCTAGACTAATGATCTTAGTCTAGATCGTTCAGGCTTAGCTATGAATCTGCATTGATCAATCACAATGATAAATCCGCCCATCCGCCCATGGCAAATGGTTTATTATCAAAGTGTGGTACGGCTCAGTCTGCTTTTTATAAAATCGAAATGATCTAATGTGGAATTACAGGTTAGGCCTACACACATCATCCTGCTGGCTGCTGCATGGCTCCTATCCTTGTTAGGCCTACACACATCATCCTGCTGGCTGCTGCATGGCTCCTATCCTTGTTAGGCCTACACACATCATCCTGCTGGCTGCTGCATGGCTCCTATCCTTGTTCACACACACACATACACACACACACACACACACACACACACACATCATCCTGCTGGCTGCTGCATGGCTCCTATCCTTGTTCACACACACACATACACACACACACACACACACACACACATCATCCTGCTGGCTGCTGCATGGCTCCTATCCTTGTTCACACACACACATACACACACACACACACACACACACACATCATCCTGCTGGCTGCTGCATGGCTCCTATCCTTGTTCACACACACACACACACACACACACACACACATCATCCTGCTGGCTGCTGCATGGCTCCTATCCTTGTTCACACACACACACACACACACACACACACACACACACACACACATCATCCTGCTGGCTGCTGCATGGCTCCTATCCTTGTTCCATTCACCTCTCTTTGCACTCGCTTTTGAACAAGTTATGGACTAGCAACGGTCCCCCCAATATTTTCTCATTGGACCTATAATTGCACGGATGACCCCTTGTGTGTGTGTGTGTGTGTGTGTGTGTGTGTGTGTGTGTGTGTGTGTGTGTGTGTGTGTGTGTGTGTGTGTGTGACTGTGTTTGTTTGTCTGTGTGTGTGTGTGTGTGTGTGTGTGTGTGACTGTGTTTGTTTGTCTGTGTTGTGTGTGTGTGTGTGTGTGTGTGTGTGTGTGTGTGTGTGTGTGTGTGTGTGTGTGTGTGTGTGTGTGTGCGTCATCAACCATTGCTTGCTTTAGCATAGCTGATAAGCAGACTTCCTCTGCTGGTTGGACATGGATGATGGAATATTGAAATGAATGAGTGCATTTGAAACACCCTCAAAAGCAACATGTTTTAACACACTTCACAGCTTTTCAAACACACACACACACACACACACACACACACACACACACACACACACACACACACACACACACACACACACACACACACACACACACACACCTTCACTGTCTTGCACCTATACTCTCTTCAAACACTGGCCCATATAATGAGATTGGTAACTCTTTGTGGTTGTAACTTCAGACAGGACTGAGAGTTTTTAGGAAAGTCCAGGAAAGCTATGCTTGTGGACAACATTTTGGAGTCTGTGTGTATGTCTGTCTGTTCGTTCACCTGTCTGTCTGTCCGTATGTCCATTCACCTATCTGTGCATATGTCTGTCTGTGTCTGTCTGGTCGTGCGTTAGTCTGTCTGGTTGTGTGTGTATGTTTGTTCATCCGTTCACCTGTCTATCTGTCCGCTTGCCTGTCTGTCCGTGCGTTTGTCTGTCTGCCTGTCTACGTGTCTGTCTGTCTGCCTGTCTGTCTGTCCGTGCGTTTGTCTGTCTGTGTGTTGGTGAGTTAGTCTGTGTATCTGTACGTCTTTCAGCCTTTCTGTTCATCTGCTTACCTATCTGTCCGTTTGTCTGTCTGTCTATCTGTTTGTCCGTTTGTCTGTCTGCAGTGAGCAGCATGACAGAGATGAAGACGTCATTGTGAAAGACTTGCATGATGGAATTGTAGGTGTGTGTGTGTGTGTGTGTGTGTGTGTGTGCGCGCGCACTCTTATGCAAGACATGCAAGCACAGGCATGCAAGTTCACAGAGAGAGAGAGAGAGAGAGAGAGAGAGAGAGAGAGAGAGAGAAAGAGAGAGAGAGAGAGAGACTTGTTAGCTTTATGTTGTGTGTAAAATTTAAAGTACTGGATATTTGGAGTATGGTCTAATTGACAATAAAGTTCACTTTGACTTTTGACTTCTACTTTGAATGTATGTTCATACTCTTAGCCTAAAAGTAAGAGGGAGGGGGGCTAAAAGTGCATCTGTGATGACCACTGCCACAAGGATAGTGTATGTAGATGACTTTTATTCTTTTTATTTTGGGCAAAGAAAAAGATAAAAAATTAT
>JAODXP020006957.1:0-68686 GCA_027497455.2 Sardinella longiceps | reverse complement strand
TGCCTAGAACTAATTGAGATTGATAAATGACATGTTCCAGTACAATGAGCGAGCATGTCCATACCTAGAGGCAGATTTGGTTTCTCCTTTGACTATGCAATTCTACATGGATGATTATTGGCAGAATAATTTTCCTCCATGTAGAATGACTGCTTTGTTTGATTCTTGGTTTACTGGCTGACACCACTGAACTTGTACAGTGCAGTGCGTACATGAAATGTGAAATAGATGAGTAGTTGTTAAAAATGTTTAACATACATTTTATTCTCTGCCGCTGGTACACCCCATTAACACCTCATTATGTAACAGTTTCCAACTTTGTTGGAATCAGGTGTAAAGCCCTCAAACGTAGTTGCGGACCGGTCTTTCACATATGAAAATTATAGCCATTTTCAGTGGCTTGCATGAGGAACATTTCACAAGAAAGATCAAATCTTGGATTTTCGTAAAACTACAGTAAACAGTTGTATTCAGAAACTTTCAATGTGGTTCATGTTATATTAACAAATCAATGAATGTCAGAATTTAGACAAAATGTCATGTTGACCAAAATGTTTAAACTGACTTAATTTTGAAACTATAGGTGATTCTGACATAATAATTGACACAAAACACCTGAGATTTCTTTCAGACTTTTTGGAGAATGTGACCTGGGAGCCACTGGTTGATTACATAAGTCAAATAATTTGTGTGCCGACCCTAAAGACAGGGCTGTGCTGACCAACTAACTCAGGCCTGGGCTGAAATATTCAATCCAGCCCGCGGACTAAGGCCCGGGGGCCACATGGGGCCCGCTGAGATATTTAATCCGGCCCGCGGAGCCTTCTCAAAGTAGAATAATTTATCTTTAGGCCAAGGAGACTTAGATTATAGGCCTAAATTATCAAATGTGTTGTAGTCATGAAATACAAATCCGCCCTTTTAACCCTGCATGTTAACATGTTCTCTGAAGAAAGTGAGGCTACTGGTTTGAGACTTGCCAATTTACCGGCATCAACATCAACGGTTAACATCCGGCCCATTAGTGAAAATATGCACGCCAATGTGACCAAAATAATTGCCCACTCCTGAACTAACTGATTGAAAAAAGAGTCTCCCCATTTAAATCCATCAAACTGTCGGCTTGTGGGCCACATTTGGCCCGGGTCTGAGCCAGCTCTGGCCCGCAAGTTGTTGTTAAAATAATTTGGCACTTGAGCTTTTACCCCCATAACAATTAACGCCCTCTGACAGAGAGCCACACTGTTCATCCTGATAGCTGCAGGGTCATCTCTGTCAGATTGCTCTCTGAGTTTTTCTATTATACTTGAACACAGATGGCAGAGAGGGTAAAGCTGGAGACCCCTGTTTTAATCCACTTGGTGTCGTCAGGACATCAAAGCAAAGCAAGATTGTCAACTTCCCAGGTGTCCCTTCTGGGAAACTAGCAGCAAGTTTGAGTTGAGGACCAGAGCCTGTGGACACTTCACCCTCCCACTCCTGACTCCACTGTTTAAGGTGCAGTTCTGTGCGGTTCCGTCCATTGATTACACACACTTCCTTTGCCCTGGGAACTTTCACGCAGAAACGCACTTTAGACATGGGCTCCAGCTGGCCCGTGAGTGGCTCTATAAGAACACAGCCATCTTGCCAGGTCACATAGCTGATGGGGAAAGGAGGACGAACACCATTCCAATCATTGTGCAAAACAAAGTCACATATGAACGGTGAGGAGGTTGTAGTCGCAGGTCCGCCATACAGACTGAGCAGGTAGAGCCCTTCCTCTGGTAGAGACACTTTGATGGTGACATGATTGTCAACACAGGAAAGGAGCACATATCGAGAAAGTGGATATTTGGCTTGCTTGAGTTCCAGTCTTGAGAGATCTGCTTGAAGTTTCAAGCCGTGCTGATTGCGAAAGGTGATTTTGCATTTCCCCTGCTTTGTGTGTATCATAGCACCTGTGTGGCTGAAATCTGTGAGACCAGCTTTCAGTGTTGCATTACCAGGCCCACAATTACCGCTCAGTTCAGGTGGGAAGAGCTTATTGATGCTGATGACAGCACTACTTGAGCAGCGCAATAGAAAGTTAGCAGCTAGCCTGCACGATTGGCTACTGTCACTCTCCTTCACGTACACGGCCAGTCGATAGTAGCCCACATAAGGAAAGAGAATGTGACATTTGAGTTGATCTGGTTTACATTGGGTTGCCACACATCTCTCTGCAAGCACCTTATCCAGGTCTTTGTGAGAGAGTTCACACAGCATCTTCAGAGGCCTAGTAGTCTGGAAAACCATCTCAAATTTGCTTGAGCTCAGTTCAATCTCAGCCTCATATCCACAAGGTTTAAGCCCCAGACTCTTGGCGTTTGGATCCAAGCCCCAGAATTTGGATGTATTCTCAGGAAACAGATCTAAAGGTGAAATCTTAGGATTTCTTGTGCAGTGGAGTAAGAAGTTACCAGCTGGACTGAATGATTTGCTTGTGCTGTCACTGTCCTTCACGTACACAGCCAGCTGATAGTATCCCACATAAGGGAAGAGAATATGACACCTGAATTGACTGGACTCACTTTGGGAAGCCACACATCTATTGGCCAGCGCCTCATCCAGGTCTTTGTGTGAGAGTTCACACAGCATCATCAGAGGCCGAGTTGTCTGGAAGACCATCTCGAAATCCCCTGACTCTACCTTGATTTCAGCCTCGTACTGGCATGGCTTGAGACCCAGACTCTTGGCGTTCGGTTTCAGGCCCCAGGATTTGGAAGAGTTCTCAGGGAACGAATCTAAAGGTGAAGGCTTGGGACATTCCAACAGGAAGTTGCAAACATCTTCCAAGTCACCAGAAGTGTTGGCCGTCCGAGCAAACACTATAACGTCGAACACTCCCTGGGTTGGAGGTCGAAGTCGCAACCTCATGTGGGTTGTGGTGACAACGAGGAAGGCTGCTGAGGAGCTCAGTTCACTCTGTATGGATCCAGTGCGCTGGCTGAATTCGTAGGTGAACTCTAGAGGCTCAGGGAAAGTCATGACAATGGTGGCCTCTCCATTCTCTGAAATGGAGAAAGAGGGGAAAAGGTGTTGGTTTTCACCTAAACCCAAATAAAACAAACAGCTAAAAAAAAGTCTACTTTTAACAAGCTACAAACAAGTTTGAAGGTTAACAGTTTTAACAAAATTGTCTTGTTTTATTAAACTCATTGATTATTTTTGCCCATGCATTTTTTTATTACAAACAAACCAATAAAAGTAATTTTGTGTAATTACAGGTTGAGAAAAGAATGCTAACCTGTGACCATATGGAAGTAAGTGGGATGCTGTAGAGTCAGTCCCAGCTGGAAAAACCTGGAAGTTTTCTGGACCCTCCTCTGGAACTCATCCAGTGTGATCGGCACCTTGAGAAGCTGCCACTCAACCTCATCGGGGAAGTGGTCACTTATGAACATATCCGGGTCAGTCAGGAAGTAAAACTCATTGTAGCTGGAAGAGAGATTAAA
Source organism: Sardinella longiceps (assembly GCA_027497455.2). NCBI lineage: Eukaryota > Metazoa > Chordata > Actinopteri > Clupeiformes > Clupeidae > Sardinella > Sardinella longiceps. Next base: position 65,210 of record JAODXP020006957.1, on the reverse strand, counting down.
GTCTCCTTTATTACTGAAGGTTCTTATTTTGGTACTTGTTTTATTATAAGGGAGAAAAAGAACAAGAAAATTCATGAGATACAACATGTAGTAGACTGAATAGTGAGTCATCAGCTAAGTCTGAATGGGGCACAGTCAATGTGAGCTGTCAGTACAACAGACAACTATTATTGACATCAAACAACAGGGTTGCTCATCAAGTCATACCTGATTACTTCTTTAGGATACTTCTATGATTATTCTATTTTATATTAAAAACTGAATGGTCTTTTCTTCCATCTCAATGGTATTGAACTAGATGGCCTAGATACATGATGCAAGTTCATCTCACCACTTGTTGAAGACTCGTTTGGTGCCATCCACAGTCCCTGCCCCCCAGCACGTATCTAGCAGATACCAGTGTCCTTGGAGACACACCACATTCCACATGTGGTCGGACTTGGTGGCTTGGAACTGAAGACCTGGTCGGTAGCTGGAGCCTTTGCTGTGACCACCTACCTCCAGGCACTCAATCCCCACTTCACTGGTGAGCCATACAACACACAGAAACAGAAAAAAAACTTTGGCTTGAATAATGCAAATTTTACACAATTATTTATTTTTCAATAGGGGAAAGTGGCAATTGAAGAGTTCAGATGCAAAACCTTCTAATGGGATGATGTATTTACAGAAACACATTTATAGAATTTATATTAAATGTTGTTTATATATTAAATTGATGAATTTACAGAAACACATTTATATCATTTTAAGCTTTAAATACCTGCACATCTGTTTGCACACCAATGCATATTCCCAGCACACTCCACGGCCAGTCTCTATGACATGCTTGATGACATGCTCAGGTGAGGTCATCTTCTTTGTCAGCCCCAAGCCCCTCACGTCATACTCTATAGGACAGCCACAAACATCAGTTGTATATCATCTGAATCACTTACACTACTCTATGGTACAGAGATGTTTTGTTAATCAGAACAAATGTCAATGACACACTGAGCAAAACACGATGTAAATATTATTATGTCATCCAAATATAGATATGCATACTTCAAACCGGATCTTTCAAAAATAAAAACATAAACACCATGATATCATGAATCTTATCAATAATTCTCTCATCTTCACTGAACTTATCTCTCTAGTCTTGAGCAAAGCCCCACTCTAGCCCCACAAAGACTAATAAATACTTGTCCTTGTTTGTAGGTTCCATGCCACCATGACAAGCTGTATTGGGCTCTTAGCCAAGGCTACAATGAGCCCCTGCTGATTTCATAATGGCAAGCGTGACATGAACTACTCAAACCAACAAACTTTGTTCTGAGCATTGCAGTTTCAAGAGTATTGTAACTCACCGATGCAGTGGCAGAGCCAGATCCAGATGGCTCTGACCTTTTGTAGGTCTGTCTTTGCAACAGTTGTGATAGCCTGGGTGATGTCCTTGACAGAGAAGATCTGTTTCTTCCTCAGCTGCAAATAACAACAACACAATATAATAGCACCATGTTTATTTATTTATTTATTTATTTATTTATTTATTTTATCACATTTGTGATTTGTGATCAGTCAGAAACTCGTAAATGCTGATTGGGGTTGTGTGTCAGGCTGAGAGAGCCATGGGAAACCTGTGTGTATTATTTACCTTGATATTGATACTGGCAGTCCCTAGGTCACACAGTCAAAGAAAAGGAGAATAACCTTACCTCTTCTCCAGCTCTGATGGCATGGGCATCGATGTGGCTGAAGACTGCTGGGCTTGGAAACAGATGCCTTTTGAACTTCCTGCTGCTCCTTCTCCTCCTGATACTCCCCTTATCGCTTCTTTGACAGGCCTGCAATCTGTTGACACGTTGCTGAATGTTGTTTTTGGCTATTTTACCACAGTCTGATATGTTTTCTGCTTTTGAGGAAATGTTGTTCAGTGGTCTCTCGATTTGGCTACACTGGGTACCAGTGTTCTTCCTTGTCTTGACCTTGACTTTCTTGCCACTCTGTAAATCATTAGGTTGGGTGCTTGCCAAATCCCTCACTGGGTATTCCACAGATCCTTGTGTTGATTCATCAGTAGGTATATTGTTATTAGTAAATATCTCAGTCAAAGGTTTACCCTGTCTGTTTTTATTACATTTAAATGGTCCTCTCCTTGAGTTTACTGTGCTTGTCTTTGTGGACTGTGACAAGCTTCCTTTCCTCACTATGACCCTTTTCCCGCCATTGGTTTTGTTTTTGGATGCTTCTTCTTTTTTATGTTCCCGCTTCAGTCTTGTGTTAAAAGCACCCATCTTCTTTTCTCTTGTGGCTTTTGATAAATCCTGTAAGGATAGACATAATTCTTTAAATACATGTTTGTTTGGGGCAACTGTCCACGTACATGTGTTGTTTATGATCCAGTATAAGTTTGTGGACTAATTCGCTTTTTCTATATCCTAACTAAAAGTGAAATCATGATTATTTGTCCCACTTCAAGTTTTATGCCTTATGAGTAGGCTATGTGAAGGTATAATAATATCATTAGTTACATTGATAGCTCCCATTTTAATCCTTTATGAATGCATTTATCTTCATCATAGTACAAAAATTTAACTTTAAGATGATGTAATGCTATAAAATAATGAAATCAATAAATCCACAATATTATTGATAGCAATGCAGAATTGTTCTAGTCAATCAGTCTATATGGAGTGAGTTTTACCTTTATTCCGTGTTTGGCACCTTATTCTTCTAAGTGCAAATATCCTATCTGTTATTCCCTTCAGCTTCCTCTGTTCCCACAATCACGTGTGGAATCAAAGAATATAACCAATGTAATGCTGTTGTCCAGTTGGAGGTTACAGTCTCCTGAGTCTGACTGATTCCCCCCTTCTCAGACCCAGGCATTAATAGATTAGTAATGAAAGTGAAAGTAGGCTATCTAAAAATAATTAAGGTATTGTCACCATACTATGCCAACCTGGTCACATGGTTTATAACAATTTTTATGTCTTCTCAGTAAGGAGCAGGGACAGGTGGGCCTGCTCCCAGTCAGAAGGCATTTGTCCCATCTACACTAAGAGCAGTTGCCTCATTGGGGGGTTTTGGCACGAAATGAAACCCAAGATTTAAAATTAGCATTGGATTCACTGTAGCTATATTTGTTTCATCAGTCTGTTTATATCCATTATAAGTGTATGGAGGGTGTAAAATAAAATAGTATGATACTTAATATTATATGGGTCATTATGCAGAAAGAGTGTCATTTGGTAGTTAGTTGGCTAAGCTAACCCTTACATTCAACTGCTACAAGCGCTCATGCAAACTGTACTCTAAGTAAAGTGAGTGACAAGCATTCAATGCATACAAAAGTGAGATAAACACATAAAAATCAATTAAAACCAATAAGGCACTACAATAAGTATGTTTTACTAATATCAAAATGGCAAAAAAAGTGTATGAGGCTTTGTACAAATAATAAAGTTTTAAGATGACGTAACGCCTTAGAAAACAATAAAATAAATAGAGTAAATCTACTAGTTTCAATAATAGTCATGTCGAATTAGTTGCATTAGTGCATTATAACACTTCATGAATGCATTCATCATCATCACAAGTATAATAATTGTACTTTAAGATGACATGCTATATAGGGTCACATGATGTATAAAAATTATCACATCGTTTCAGTAAGGAGCAGGGACTCAGATGGGTCTGTTGCCAGCTGTAGTCTGTGTGTCAGACTGCCACATTTGTGCCTTTTTGCGCCCGCCAAGGGCAGTTTCCTCTTGGGATTTTTTTTTTTTTTTTGGCGAGATATGAAACCCAAGAGTTAATTAAAAACATGACAGCACTCGATTCAGGGTAGGTATACTTGCTCCATCAGCCTGTTTGTATACCTTAGCCTAGGGAGGTTATAATATTTAATATAATGTTAAAGGTGCCCTTCCACACCACTACAGGCTTTTTAAAATTGTTCTTTGAGGTCTCCTAAGAGGGTATGCAACTTCACTTGGGCTGAGAATGGTCCAAGGAGACCATAATGAGATTGTTTGCAGTCTCTAGGAATAGCCTTTGTAAATTTCATGCGGTTCTTCCGAGTTTTTTTCCATTGTGACAAGCTAAGCTCTGATTCGCTGCTGAAGCTCATGGCCAAATGTCGACATGTGTTTACTTGCAAATTGCGAGGTATGAAGGAAAAAAAAAAAAAATCACTTGGAACATTATCATGAAACAGAGAAAGAGGATAGCCAATCTGCACCAACCTAGCATGCAGATTGTAAACAGCCACAAAGGTAAGCTTACTGCATAGTCTTAGGATGTCACACTAGCCAACAGATACATATTGCAAGAGTAGGCTACTGTTACATCCACAGATTACACTTACCAAGTCTGTTGAATTCGCCAAAGTTGACATGTCGCCTGTTGCCTGTTATCATTTCATGGATAGGCCTATTCCTCTTTTTCGCAAGTATTTCATGGGGCGGGCTAATCAAATAGAGGAGAGCATGGATTGGGCAATAATTCTCCTCAGTCAGCCAATGGCTGTAGCTTGGTCTATACTACGTAGTATAGACCATGGATTGAAATTGACCTAATTTCTCTATATTCCTTTTAATGGGCTATTCCCGATAGCAAAGACAGTATTACATTTTCACATGCACCGTGTAACTCGAGGTCATATAGACCTATTCTATACCAAAAGCAACAGGTAGAAATGGCTTTGTGTGGCAGGGCACCTTTAAATACTGTATGTAAGGGTCATTATGCCTGAAGAGTGCCACACTGTAAATAGTAACACTTGGCCTTACTCCAGTAAGTATATGATACTACCCCTTGGCTGATATGTTGTGTTCTGATGGACAATCTAATAATAAGTTCTAGGATCTCTGTGGCCACTTCGGGGCATCTGTTAGAATGCACACAAGGCACAAAATAACTCAAAAACACCGTCTACAATTGTCATACGAACTATAAACTGCTACTTTACAAAGTAGCCTCACATCGGTGCTCTTCAAACCTGTTAACCTGACGTTATGGAGACAGTTCACTTGTGCATGTGGAGAACACGTGTGCTGCTGACGTAGCAACCAATTAAAGGGCAGGTCAGTCCTTTGCTACATGTTGTTTTTACTCTAAACACATTGACGTGCCAAACTTGCATCAACTTGGAAACGGGGCATGAGGGCAGGCAGTCCCAGAAAAATCATGTTGGAGAAAGTGGTCCTTGGACTGAAACAATTTTGAGAAGCACTGTGTTAGGCCCTACTCACACACAAACTAGGCGTTCGCATTGCAGGAGCGGTGCCTGTGGGCTTGGGCATTCACACAAGAAATTGTCTCTGTGGTGTTCTGCATGAACCGGCCGCCCGAGCTCTGCATTCAAAATCTATGGACACCGCGCCAGTCCCACTAACCGCACTGAAAAAGTGTGGAAAAATAGAATTCCTTTCTATTTCAAAAGGAGCTACGCGGTTCACCACTCAGAAACAAGCGCGCAGTCTAAATGACCTAACCTATTAACGTGTATTCTTAACGAAAACGGACCAAAACTGCACCCGTATCGCTTACGTACCGCTCACACACAGGTTTGTGTGTGAATTGGCCGTTAGTCCAGATAAATCCATCATGTTCAATATGCCCAAAATTTCTATAAATGAATCAAGATATCAAAATAACAAATTTTTAAATTAATGCATTTATTGTATAACATTTCCACGACTTTATGTACAATGTTTTATTGCAACAGTCATGTGCAGTGTTGTCATGATAGCCCTACTACTGTATGATCAGAGGCAACCTGATGACAGAATGTTGAATCCTTGTTGAAGCCTTCTTTGCTCGCAATTTTCATGTTGACTCCCCTTTTTAGTTATTTTCATTCTAATTTGACCTTAACAGTTTTCTTTGTTGTTTTATTACATTAATCAATGTCATCTTTTAGATCTTTTGCAAAGTTTTTGGATTGTGTCCGCTCAATAGTGTTATTTTTTTCCCCAACGGCACATTCCAGGCAGCACAGCCTAAAAGGCACTACCTTTACGCTATTCCTAACCCTAACCACCTCAACCCTAATCCTAACCCTAAAATGAGGGTAGGAGTGCCTTGAAGGCAAGGTTGCCTGGAAGGCCCCGTTGAGAGCAAAAAATACTAAAGACTATTCAGTCCTTCACACTGTTGTAGTATCCTCCATTCTCTTCCACCATGACCTCTATTTTTTCAATCAGCTCAGAAGTCTGGCTTGAGTTATCCCTCTTTTTATTGTTGAAGATGTGATATCTACCCCCACAATTTTCAAAAACTACAGAGAGTTCTTTACTTTGTTTGAGATACCAGTGCAATTCCTTCTTTATTTGATCTCCATGTGTGATGAGAATCATGGTGTACCGAGAGGCTCCTTTACCAAAGTTTTCCTGGATCCACTTTATTGTATTCCTCTCCTCCTGTGTAAATCTCACATCTAATCTGAGCACCAACAGGAACACATGTGGCCCGGGAGCAGACATTTCAATACACCTATCTATCTCATATTTTACATCCTCTGATGACTTTTCTGTATCAGACAAGCATGGTGTATTAATCACAATAATTTGTCTACCATTCAATTCATTATGCTCTTTAATGCACTTTTCAGTCACTGATTCAAAACTGTGGTATGAAACAAAAGCATTTCTTCCCAGGATGGTGTTTCCTGATGCACTCTTTCCACTCCCAGTTTTACCCAGCAGCAATCCAAATTTTAGCTTTAGCTTAGCATAGGCACTGGAATGTATTGTAGCCAAAGAGTTGATATCTGCCTACTTTACATTCCAGCACCTATGCTAAGCTAAAATGCATGCACTAGGGACAAAATGCTTTTACCCACATATGTAACTTCAGGGAAGAAGATGACTGACCAATTTTCATAAAAAGGTGAAACATTCCTTTAATTTCACCAATGTGTGAATCACATAAAACATTGAAACATTGTGAAGTTTAAATAAAACTTTTCCATATTAGAAGTTATAAGCTTCATATTATGCAATGTATTTTGCATGTGGTTTGGCAGTCGTACAAACCCCATCTGAGATTCTTATACAACATAAAATACATATAAGATTCTTATAGGATATTGACATCAGATATTAGGCCACTGACAAATGTGTGAGGATGCTGTGGCTCAGTGGGTAGAGCGTCAGACCATTAACCTGGTGACCCGGGTTTGATTCCGACCCGAGGTCATTTTCAGATCCCAGATCCTGTGATCTCTACACTGTCCTATCTAATAAAAAGCCCCAGAAATATCTTACAAAAAACATATGTGTTTTATATCATATTCTTTATACATGCGGATGCCATGGTAGGTGTTGTTGCCACATTTTGTGTCAGACAGCTGTGGTCTAGTGGTTAGGGCTTAAGACTTGTAACTATAAGGTTGACAGTTCGATTCCCGTCCAATGCGTCATCTAAACTATCAGTAGGCCTACTCTCCAGCATGCAGCCCACTGTACCAGATCAGTATAGGTAATTTCACTGTCTGCTGTGTCTCACCAATTCCATGTGGGTTAATTCTGTGTCTCACCAATTCCTGTGGGTTATATTCTCATCAAAATATAAAGCCTGCACAGTTTTATATAAATTTCATGTATGTTACATGTATGTCTCATACACAAAGCTATATATGTAATTTGTATGTCTCATATACTGAAACTTAATGTTCCTTATAATTTACTTATTCAAATCATATATATTGTGAGTTTCATTCATATATGACTTAAATGAGAAACGGGCAACTTTTTTAGTATGTGCCATATAAGATTTGGATAGTATGTTTCTGGCTGGAAAGGTTTTTATATGTTTTTTATATGACACTTCTTATAAGTTTCATATGAATCTTTTTCGTATGGGTGGTCTAGTCCAATTTAAATCCTACATTCGTTCATGCAATGCGGCCAACATTATTATTTGTTTCGCCATACATTTCTTCCCAGGATGGTGTTTCCTTGACAAATCAAGACATCAAGATATCAAAATCAACATTTAAAGTGAATATGTAATTTATTGTCATTTTGTTTGGACCATTCTTCAATCATTTGCACAACATTATGCACAATGTTTAAATGCAACAGTCATGTACAGTGTCGTCATAATACTCCTATAAAAAAAGATAACAGTTCTGTTCTACTACAGTTATCAGTTTTGTCAACTCTCTTGTAAAGTTGTTGATTTGTGTTCAGTCCTTCACACTGGTGTAGTGTCCTCCACTCTGTTCCACCATGACCTCTATTTTATTAATCAGCTCAGAAACCTGGCTTGAGTTCTCCGTCTGTTTATTGTTGAAGATGTGATATCTACCCCCACAATTTTCCAAAACTACAGAGAGTTCTTTACTTTGTTTGAGATACCAGTGCAATTCCTTCTTTATTTGATCTCCATGTGTGATGAGAATCATGGTGTACCGAGAGGCTCCTTCACCAAAGTTCTCCTGGATCCACTTGATTGTATTCCTCTCCTCCTGTGTAAATCTCACGTCTAATCTGAGCACCAACAGGAACACATGTGGCCCGGGAGCAGACATCTCAATACACCTATCTATCTCATGCTTTACCACTTCTGATGCCTTTTCTGTATCAGACAAGCCTGGTGTATCAATCACAATAATTTGTCTACCTTTCAATTCATTATGCTCTTTAATGCACTTTTCAGTCACTGAGTCAAAACTGTGATAAGATTCAAAAGCCTCTCTGCCCAGGATTGTGTTTCCTGATGCACTCTTCCCACTCCCAGTTTTACCCAGCAGCACTATCCTCAGAGGAGACACTGTGGAGATAGATTCAAAACATGTGCTTCAATTATATTCATGTAACTTTAGAAAACAAATAATAGCCTATATTTACGCCTTCCATCCTCAATCGAAGACTATTCCTAAATAAGACATAAGGCGTAACTGATATTTAAGAAAGCGCCTGTTGCTGATGGCTAGTATCATCTCAATAATATCAACCTAAATATTAGTTTTCAAAAATGCAGTAGTTTAGGTAAGATATATCTACTCTGATTACAAACCATTTACGCACTCTTTCCACTCCCAGTTTTACCCAGCAGCACAATCCTCAGTGGAGACACTGTGGAGATTCAAAACATCTGCTTCAACGTATATAACTGTAGAAAACAAATAATACATTTACGACTTCCATCCTCAGTTAAAGATTGTTCCTAAATAAGACATAAGGCTAGTCAAACATGTAAGTGATATTTAAGAAAGCGGCCGTTTGTTTGTTGGAAGTGTACCTCCATTTTATGCTACATTTCAGATGTTCATGTTCATCATTTTTCGCCCCTGAAACATTGCTCCAGAGCAATATGTCAAAAGAAAAGCATTTAGGTAACTAGTATAGCATGACCTATTATTTGACTGTTGTTGGGCTATTATTGTTGTACATGCTTTTGTGTGTGTGTGTGTGTGTGTGTGTGTGTGTGTGTGTGTGTGTGTGTGTGTGTGTGTGTGTGTGTGTGTGTGTGTGTGTGTGCAACAGTAATAACACTCACCGTTTCTAGGCGAGTCATCTTCCGTTTCATTTCTTTCTCTCTGCATACTCTCTCTCTTCTGTTTTCTCTTTGCCTTCCTTGCTTCTTCTCTCTTTCTTCTTTCTTCCTCCTCCTTCCTCTGTACTGCCTCCCTCATCCTCTGCTCTTGAATTGCTTTTTCCTCTGCCATCTCTCTCTTCTTCCTTTCTTCTAACAATTTCAGCTCCATTTCTTCTGTCTTTTTTCTTTCCACTTGGGCTTCTCTTTTTCTCTCTTCTCTTTCATTTTCTGCCTCAATTAACACTTCTTTTGTCCTCTTCTCTCTCTTTTCTGCTTCTAGCCTCTTTCTCCTTTCATCCTCTACTTTCTTCATAAATCTCTGCCGCTCCAAGTCTCTCTCTCGCTCTTCTTCTTGTTGTTTTTCCCATTCTTCGAACATCTTATCTTCAGCTTGTCGTTTTCCCTTCCTTTCTGTTTCTGCTTCTTTTTGAGCTAGTATTGTTTTCTTCCTTTCTTTGTCTGCCACTGCTAGTGCATCATCTTTTTTCCTCCTCTCCTCTTCCAACTCTCTCTCTGTTTCTAGTTTTCTCCTCCTCTCTTCCTCAGCCTCTCTCTCTGCTGCCTCTCTCATTCTCTTCTCCTGCTGTGCTTTTTCCTCTGCCCACTTTCTCCTTCTCATTATTTCCTGAAATCCCAGTGTTTTTATTTCTGTTTCTGGACTGTTTTTTCTCTCGATTTCCTCAGTATTTTTCTGAAACTCCTGAGATAAGATTCTAACGTAATATCCTTTGTTCTCTTTCACCATAAAGTCTATTTTTGACAGTAGTTCTGGCACCTGTCCTTTGATTTTGTTTTTGGAATTAATAAAGACATGATAATATCTATTCTGAAATTCTTTGAGATAAGGACTTTTTTTTAGAAGATCCTCCACTTTCATGTTTCCCAGCACATCACCATGTGTGAAAAGCACCATAGTATAATTTAACGATCCCTTACCAAAGTTCTCCTTGATCCACTGCGCTGCATTCCTATTTTCACTTGTGAAGGGCGTATCTAACCTGAGCACCAATAGGAAAGCATGAGGGCCAGGATCGGACAAGTCCATGCAATTCTCTATCTTAGATGTAAGCTTATCCATGCTTATTTCTGTATCAAACAATCCTGGGGTGTCAATTACTGTCATTTTTCTACCATCCACTTCAGCCTGATGCTTTTCACAATTTACAGTCACTGATTCAATTGAGAGCTGTGATTGAAAAGCATTTCTGCCCAGGATGGTGTTTCCTGAAGCACTCTTTCCGCTCCCAGTTTTACCCAGCAGCACTATCCTCAGAGGAGACACTGTGGAGACACAAATAAAATTTCCAATCATGAATGATCAAAAATGTCTTGAACAGGAGGCTCTGCATGTCTCTGAGTTATGGACACACACACACACACACACACACACACACACACACACACGCACGCACACACGCAAGCACGCACAGACACAAGCACACAAAGAACCGAAATACCATCTTACTTGAAAGTGGTGGAGTCATGCTTCTCTCCCTTTTTCTTCCTAAAAAGATATATCAGTGTGTCTTTATCATATCATAATTGCCACACCATCAGCCAATCAGGGAAGAGAATCACATTCTGAGGGGAGATAACTGTAAAGCAACCATGACTAAACCTCAGTGTCAAATTGCACTGCCCATGTTGCATATGCTTGCTTATTCTGCAACTGTTCCCCCACTAGTAGGGAGTTATTCAGACAGTAGGAAGTTATACATGTTCTCTTCTGGCACTTACGACTTATTAGATACTGGAAATTAGGACCAACTAGGTCCTACCTCCTTACAATCATAATCAAGAATAAAAACCTAAGGCCTCATCATGAATAGGAAATACTGTATGTGAATTCACGCATAACAAATCACTAATGTTGCTTAATACATTCCTTACAAGTCACTAACACAGCCAATAATTGTGTATGTATTAGTGGCTAACATGTGAGGGGTGATATTCAGAAAAGAACATCTCTTTTAAAGGCTTTTGAATGGTTTCTTGGGTCTATACCGCCTCTACACACACTTTAAGTTTGATAAAAAGCCTCAATTGCTAATTTACACTGTTACAACTGCCGAATTTTTATGTTATTTTTTTTAATGTAAGTTGAATAATCTTATCTTTTGGGGGAGATTATTCAAATATTATGCAGGACATGCAGGTCAAAATGTCAAAAAATTCCAAATGTATTGTCTGTCAAAGCATTACACTGGAAGGTTTCCCAAACCAAATGTGCAGTATGTGCCCTGCCACACAAACCCATTTTTCAGTAATACAGTGCATATAAAAATGATAATACTGTATATTTGATTATAATATTGCCTTTGCTATCAGCAATAACCAATGAAAAGAAATGTTATTTTATTTCATATTGAATCCAGAGTCTGTGCAACATAGCTACAGTGAACGGCCATTGGCAGATGAGATGAAATATCACCCAATCCATGCTCTCCTGTATTTGATTATGACCAGCCCTATGAATTCTCAACAATGGTAGAAAGGACGAATATCCATGAAATAAAGGTAACGAGCTGTCCATGAGTTTAGCAAACTGCTACCTCATCTAGCTGACTTGGTAGGTATAAACTTGCGTCCGGTCCAAATCACCTATAGTTTCAAAATGATGGCCTTTTCAAGATTTGGTATTTGAGATTTTGGTATTTTGCATCACAAACACCTGTGATCTTTTATGAATTTTAGGAGAATGTGACATGAGAGCCATTAGCTTTTTTACATGAAATGACCCAGGAGGGATATAGAATTTATTGACAACACAGGGCTGTAAAAATAAAAAAATAAAATAAAATAAAATAAAATAAAATAGAAAATAACTAAAATATCCTTACCTTGAGCAGTGGACTGTGCATAACTTGTCACAGGATATTCTTTACAGGAAAAGATAATGTATTCGTTAGTCATTTAAGTAAATGTTATGTTAATGTTAAATCCCAAACTCATTCAAACTCACAGCAACAACAGCCATATTCTGTTTCTCAAATGTTTTACAAAAGAGAATATGAGAGCTCAGTTCTGTCGCTCTTTTCCCTCTGGTTAGAATGTACATAGTGTATGTGTTTCCTTAAATATTGTCCGGACATTACTACTATCCAACCACAGAACACCGGTCTTAATGATCTATTTTTGTGTGAGATACAAGAGTGCTTTTTCTCTACAAATAAGTTTTACATCTCAATGATCGATAATAATCATGAACTTGAATGAATGAATGAATGAAAGAATGAAAGAGTTAATAAATAAATAGCTAAATAATTGAACCTACCTTCAGATTGGTTCTCAGATTTGACTGGAGCGGATTGCTTGCCTGAGTCCTTCTCAGACATAACTGCACTAAGTTGCTGGCCTGATTCCCTCTCAGACATTGCTGTAGTAAGCCAATGGCTGCTTACTTCTTCATCCAGAATTTTTGTCTGCTCGTTGAGGAAATGGTCAGCAAAAGGTTATTTTGTATAATGCATGTATGTGTGTCTTGTGTTATTGTCAATATAAATGGAGTTACCAGCCATTAATATGACATGATTGACATACAGACTTTCACTTTGAGAGTTAAAAAAAAAAAAAAAAAATCTTGTTTTGCTAAGGTTAGATAAGGGCTTATGTAAAAGGATGATTTTACAAACTTACCGGTTTTCTTTTTGTTGTTGTTGTTGTTGGCTCATGCCCATGGGACAATATTTCATGACCAGTCACTTCCTTAAAAACAAACAAATACACAAAAGAAGCAAAAACCAGAATAATCCTCACTGGGATTGGACTTGGAGTGTGTAAGAAATAACACACGTGGTACTTTGAGGACTTTGAACATTGACTTTATTACTCCTGTAGATGTCAAGATGGTGTTTAATGTGGCTGTTTGACAGTGTGTGCCCACATCAAAGATCTGTAATTTAGAATATATAGGCTATATATGACTGCATTATTAAGGAATTGCTGACTTTTTATGTAGGACATATACCTTGTACAGCTTTTAGTCAGTTTTAAAAAGTAAAAAGTAATGCATAGTGTAATTACTGTTGTGAAACTGTGAGTAGACTTCCAGTAAATCATGTGATCCACTTAAAGAATAATAGGAGACAGTGGAAATAGTGCCACCTGGTGGTGATCTACGAAACCATCAAGGTGATTATAGCGTTCTATCTGAAAGGGTTAAAGCGGCTCAATGACTTATTTTGTTTATGCAGAAAAGAATTAGGCCTACAGGTGTAATTTCACATTTCTCTAGCATCTTCAACAAACAGAAGAAACCCCAAATCATTGCCAAAAGATTGCAGCATGCCGTAGCGGCTGTAGTAGAAACATCAGTGTTAAGCCATCTTTTTGCTTGTTTCATGTGTCATGCCACATGCCCCCCCAACAAATAGCTTGTATGGTTAGGCTAAATTTAATTTCAATTCAATATTTAATTTAATTCTGAATTAGTCCTGATAAGATGTAAATAAATAAAATGAGCATTGCTCATTTACTCATTGTCAATTTATAAAAACTAATTCTCTCTAATCTTTCATGGATTAATTATTTTTTATTCATATTTGGTTTACAATACATATGAAAAAAATGACAGTGAAGGCTATCTAAAATGAATTAAGGTATTGTCATCATACTATGCCAAAATGGTCACATCTATCTTGTCTTCTCAGTAGGAGCAGGGTTGGGTGAGTCTGAACTGCATTTGTTCCATCTACACTAAGAGCCTTTGCCTCATTCGGGGGTTTTGGCAAGAAATAAACCTAGGGGTTAAAAATAGCATTGGATTCACTGCAGCTACGTGGAGGTTATAAGGTAAAATATTATGATGCTTAATATTATGAGGGTCATTATGCAGAAAGAATGCTATTTGGTAGTTAGTTGGTTAAAGACTGCTACAAGCGCTCAATGCATACTCTATAGGCCTAAAGTGAGTTACAAGTGCTCAGTGCATACAAAAGTGAAATAAGCACATAAATATCAAAAATATCAATTAAAACCAATAAGGCACTACAATAAGTAATTATATGTTTTCCTAGCATCAAAAAGAAAAAAAAAAGAAAAAAATAGTGTAAAAATAATAAAGCTTAAAGCTTTAAGATGTCATAAATGAAATAAATACAGTAAATCCACTCATATTAATAGCCATGTAAACCCCTTAAGTCCAAAAATTAACTACTACAATGACATGCTATATTGCAGAAGGTCACATGATTTCTAAAAAGTATCATATCTCCTGAGTAAGGAGCAGGGACTCAGATGGGCCTGTTGCCAGCTGTAGTCTGTGTGTCAGACTACCACATTTGTCCCCCTGTGCCTGCCAAGGGCAGTTACCTCATTGAGGGGTTTTGGCACCCATGAGTTAAAAACATGACAGCATTGGAATCAGGGTAGCTATATTTGTTTCATCAGCCTGTTTGAATCCAGTATAAGCTTGAGGGTATATAATAGCCCGTAATGTAAGTGTCATTACTCCGAAAGAGTGCATTTGCTAGTTGTAAGTTGTTGTTTTTTCTTTCCTTTTTTTTGTCAGAGTTTAACAACACGCATGCTGAAGTATTTAAATGGTTTTCAGTGCTGTTAATCCCTTTATAACAACAATAAAAGTAACAGCAATATTTCTCATTTCAAGTGAGGCACTTTATCATCACAGCAATACAAACAAACAAGAAACACATAATTTAATGTATTTATTAGTTTAAATAGTTTGTTTTTCATTAATTCTCCTGAATAAATGTTTTGGTTTCTGATTTCCATATCTGTGTTTATGGCCTCAGGGCCACAACAATCTTCAGAGGTTAGATTTTAGTTTTGTTTGTTTGTTTGTTTTGTTTTGTATTTTGCATTGAGATTTTTTTTTTCAGTTACTGCGATATATTAATCCTCATAATCTGTGAGAAGATTATCCTAAACTATTACAGTCCCTCTAGTCTGGGATCTCGGTCTATACTGTGTTCTCTTTGTACCAAGGTTCTGAGAACTCAGTCCTTCGAAAGTATAAAGATTGTCGATTCTAGAGTTGTAGATCTGTCAGTTGACCCAAAATGATCCCTGAATGACCCATAAAATATGTTTATCACAGTCCATGTGTAAAATGGTACTCTAGCGAGATTGTGTTTATGATGGGTGTTTCCCTTTTTGGTCGGTCAGAACATAAAATCATAGTGTAAATACTAATCATTTGTACAAACAATTCGCTATGTAGAGTTGAAAGGTATGATATTGCTATGGCTACACACACACACACACACACACACACACACACACACACACACACACACACACACACACACACACACACACACACACAATGACACAACCATGGCATCCAAAACAAATAATCTCTGCTATGGACTTTGGTTTAGAAGAAGACATGTGGCTATATACCTACAGTATAAAAGCTTTTGACCAGTTCAAAGTGAAAAATACTGTACATAGCCTAACTGAGACCATTTCCAGGTGTAGACTTAATGCCAATTATTCTACCGTTCTCCATTTTCAGGTGAGGCACCTTTTTTGTCTTCATTATAAAGAGCCTTACAGGTACTGTATATGATATATTCTAAGATAGACCATCCGTCTAGATACTCAGTGCTGGTCTATATAGAGAACACATTTTTGTTTTAATGAGAAAATGTTCTAGACTTCGCATTATGAACTTATTAACTCAATATTCCATGTCAGGCTTTGTACCAAATAACTACAGTTCATGTTATGTCCAAAAATGAGACAAGAGACATACTGTATACTGTGTGATTTATTTACAAATACAGGCACAAGATCAAGTTAAACTAACAACAAGAGAAGAGGAGACACAGAATCTCTGGAGACCACAAGAAATCTCATATTAGAATTATTCCGAAAGAGATGTCTGCAGTATTCAAAGGAGGGTTGTGCAGTGCCACAATAGGAGGGATAGGAGGAATGGGAGCATACATAGGTGCAGAAATGGATAATAAACTTATAGCTTTTCTCATTGGATCAATATGTGGTATGCTAGTCGGAGGATATAGAGGAAAAAAGTATGAAGCTATGGCAGGATTTATAAGTGGAGCAATGGGAGCCATGGTTGGATGTAAAGCGGGTATAGACTCTTCAGATCATGTATATGGGTCTGAATTCGGAGCATGTTTTGGAGTGTTGTTTGAAACATTGTTTAAAATCCTCCAATGCACTTGGAGTGAAGACAAAAGAGAGACTGTCAAAGCTTGAGAAATCTTCATATATAAACTACACTATTTGATCCTGTTGAACAGTCATTATTATTTTGTAATATTCTTTTTTTCTTTAATTCACCTTGTCAACATAAATATGTCATGATATCATAAATGTTATGATAGTGTTTATGATACTCAACACTGTACAGAGGTTAATTTGTGTTTTCTTTTGTTTATTTGCTTTGTAAATCACCACTCGTCATCTTTGAAATTCATGTACTACTACTACTACTACTAACTATTACTAGCCTAAACTACTATCAGAGAGGGTTGAAGTGGAGCAAGAGGTCCAAACATTTGTTAAGTTCCCCGTTTTATTTTTGCCGACCAAAGTGAAGCTCTCATAAACAATACAGATTCTTGTGAAGTTGTTACTGTGATGCAGTTATGCAAATCATTTTTGCTCCCATTGAAACGTATGTTGCTCTGTCTTGGTCAGTAGCTACTCTTTGGAGTCAATGATCTTTGCAGTCCCTCTAAACTAAACAAGATTGTCCCTGTAAGCTGTAAGATCTGTAAATTGACAGAATGACAGAATGATCCATAAAATATGCTTATCACAGTCCATCAACCTGTAATAAATGGGAGGTGCGCCTAGTTATGAAGGATGATGTGTTCTCTCAATGGAGCTGTTTTTTGACAAACATTTTCACTTCTACCACTTCACATTCGATACATAAATCATTGAAAGAATCACATATGTGTATTCATTTGCTTCTTTTTTCCATCATACACTGCAATCACTGAGTGTCTTGTCTGCCACACACTTGACTTGTCTGTCACATGTATTCCCTTCCTACCCGTCATCAACGTCTCCTGAGTGGACTACGAACAACTTCACAATAGGCCATTACCAGGATTGACTTTCCTCCTCCCCAGAGGCCCTGCAACTGACACTCCCATGATGGCACACAAAATTAACTATACCCCAACCATTGATCCCATTACAATTGTCTAATTGTCATCCATTTTCTAAACTTATCTCAGCTATCTTTAACAGACTTTGCGCCTGCATTTTTGCATCAATTCTGCATTTTTGCATCATTTCTGGTGAGATACAATTAAGATGAACGCTGAAGAAGAAAGAACAATAAAGCCTTAGCTGTGTAATTTATTCACAAGAAAAAATATCAAATAGAATGTTAACAAAGAAAAGAGGAACTCAATACACAAAACCTCTATAAAACCCAAATAATAAACAAGGGGCTTATCATGTTTACAGTATGTTATAATCTTTCCCGAAGCGATGTCTGCAGCATTCAAAGGGTTTTCCAGTAGCACAATAAGAGGACTAGGAGGGTAGGCTGCATGGGTGCAGAAATGATATTCCACTCAGTGCTTGTTCTTGTTGGTTCAGTAGGCCTATGTGGTGTGTTAGATCATAAACAGAGGTGGCACATAATCTCACATAATACCACATCATTCTAAACAATAACAATAGCATAAGCAATATTTGATTAACAAGGCGGCTGAGACGTAACTTTATAAATAGGTTTTGTAACCACGGTTCAGACGCTGTGTTCAGCAGACACAGCAGAGGGAGGCGTGTTGAGTTCAGCCATCTCCACATCATCAGAGAGGTCTTCAGCTCCACTCTGCTGCCCCCTTCTGTTCAGACGTCCAGATATCTGTTGACCTTCTCTGCTTCTCAACTTAAACCAGATCACAACAGCGACCAGTCCCAGCAGCCCACAGCCCATCAGTGGTGAATATACTCGGTACATAAGGAGAGTGCACCCCAAACGGATCCATGTACACAAGACGGAAGGCGCCCTCAGAACAAAGAAAAGGATCTATCCCCCCTGCACCTTGTCCAAAGGCTCTCCCACAGTCCCCCACTGTCTTCTGCTGTGAGATTGGAAATGATCACAGAGGAATTCAAAGTTGATGTAGACACAGTCACTCTGTTCCTCAGGTCTTCATACAGAGAAACTGATGCTCCGCTATACCAAGAATAAAATTCTACAATTTGAACCTGTGGCTGGATGGTACCACTGAGTCCCTTTCAAAGTATCAAAGGTATACATTTACTCTGTATAAAAAAGTAAAGATGTCCGCTGAGGCAATAGGGCCTCTCAGGGGATATAATGTTTCTTGCAAAATCTTGCAAGAGCCATCTCAAGGTCACGTTAGGACAACTGCAGAATGAAACAAATAAGCTCATCAAATGCATCAATTTGCAATGCATCAATGTTATCAAAACTTATAAATTAAAAATGTTTCAACCTCACAAAATCCAAGGCCCGCAAGTGGCCGGGGCCCGGGTCTGCAGCCCCTGTTGCCCATTACCATAACGCGTCCTTGGGTCTGATACAAGTTGGATCGGGTCGCCTTCTTCTCTGCCGAGCCTGGCTAGACTCCTGTAGTGGCCAAATGAATTTGCTGCCGCTAGGGAGGGCTAGATTTCGAGGCTTTAGAGGCATCTGAGGTTTTGAGAGACATCTGTGAATAGCTGTATTGATATGAATTTGCCACAATAGGGTTGCAGATGTGGAGACATTCTTGTAACACACGTTAGCCTACCTGGCTGATATTGTTATGCATAGATAGGAGGCAGAATTACTGTCAAATTGTGGGTGATCTCTTGCATTTGGACTTGGTGTAGTGTTTTTTCTTTGTGTGTCCTTCGTCCCCTGTGAATTTTGCTATACTACTTGTGCTTTATCAAAGACACACATACATTATTTGGGGACTCTAAAGTTCTGATGTCATTGGGCCTACATACAGATATCTTTGGTTAAAATAAAGTCTTTTTCAATTTCATATCAATAGTCCAATCATAAATATAGGCCTACTGTATACTGAAAAAATGTTGATGTGATCAATACTTTTTTCGCCAATGTATGTCAAATATCGGCCTTGCTTTTTCTTCCAGAAATGCATAATATCCAGCCTAAAAAAAGAAAATTTATCCAAAAACTATTTAGAATTTTCAAAAGTAGTAGGAGAGGGTCACTAAACTTTGAAAACAATGCATCAACACTCACAAGAGCAATGTCTAATATCTATGTGTAAAATATCTAAAATTATGCCTAAAATTAATCAAATTTAAAATTTATTTTAAATAAATAAAGATATGTGATGTGAAATCAGAAAGGATAATGGCAGAACATAAATCAGCATCAGCAATAAAATATTGACATGAAATATACAAATACAAAAATGGCAACCTGACCCCTGAATATCACATTATCACAGTCCATGTCCCTATAATACTTTGTTGTGTGCAATACTGGTGTTATGCACTAGCCTAGCAGGCCATCCTCTATCATTGAAATGTATAGTCTATGGACTTGTTTCACACCTGAACATTCCGACATTCCATGGTAGTAAACTGAACATTCTATCATTGAAATGCATTGGATTTATGCCTCTTTCTGACTTGAAAATGGGTAATAACATTTCAAACATGTTTAAATTCACTTTGCTTCAAATAATACACATTTGAGCACACAATTGGAGGTCCCGAATAGATTGAAGCTTCATGCACATAAATGTAAAACCACTTTTATCTACTCGGGACCTCCAAATTTGTGTGCTTCAAATGTGTATTATTTGAAAGAAAGAGAATTTAGACTTATTTTAAATATTATTACCCATTTTTTCAAGTCAGAAGAGCATAAATCCAATGCATTTCAATGGTAGAATGTTCAGTTTACTACCATGGAATCTTTTAGACCTCGGAATGTTGAGGTGTGAAACAAGTCTATACCCGCCCTGAACACATAGAGTGTTGTGATTAGATGAAGAATATCTATATTCCTTTGGGCTCCTGTGTAGTGAACTGTCATTGTGACTTTGCTCCTGTGTGGTATGTAGTTCATAGTGGTTTTGTCACAAGTCTACCTTTTAGGTGTAATTGCTATCTCTTCCTCTAGGAGATCTCAGCCACAGCTGACCTTATAGCATGTAGTGTTCAGGCATCGTTCTTTTCATTCTTTTTTTTTTTCTTTTATTGTCTTCCTCCAGTATTATTACATAGCTTCCAGATACCTTTATATTTGTAATATTTAATTGACAATTTATTAAAGTGACCAATTTTTCTACATGAGTCTCCTCCTTATTCATTTAGGGCAGTATGGTGCTTCAGTCCTAAAAAGTGCTTAGTGCAGGCTGAAGTGCATGGGGCTAAGCACTTTTTTGGACTGAAGCACCTGGGAGAATACCAGCCTTAGTGAATAGTTAAGTCTGTGTCTATATCTCAAGTGACCTTAGGTGGGTTATATATATTTACTTATACTCTTCCTGTTGGGGTTTACAGTGTAACTACACTGACCAGAGTCCAGCCATCCACTTGTAAAAGGCACCTCTTGTTTTGAATGAGAATGAAAGGACCCTACTTAAACAAACAAGGCCATAAAACTTAGACAAGGCCTGCTATAAAATACCCTGTATTATGAAAAAAGGTGGGACTTACAAGAAATGATTTGCATGTTAAGTAGCAAAGCCCATCTCCTCTGTAAGTGTCTCTGCCTATAGTCACACTCCGTCTCAACCAGATAAAACTTTTAGGCTATTCACTGTCAGAGTATCTCACTGATATACTCTCCGGTATCTGCAGGTAAGGTCCTTTTATGAATGTTACCAGGATGAACACATGAAACAAAAAGGATATCCTTGGCTTTTGAACAGATTTGTCTAGGATTGTAAATTAAATTGCATTTGAAAAGAGAACTTAGGAAGCTAAATGAATATTGCTGTTAGTAGGACTAACCCTAAATCTAGGTCATGATACTTCATGTTTTATTCAATGATTAATTCAATGAATGAATACACATATATTTTTTAAAGAACTAATGCCACTCCTGTGATCCTTGAGGTCAATTTGACCCCAAAACAATGTTTAACTAGCCTGGGCGAAAACGACTGTTGACTATGTCATACAGTCTGGCCCAACGCAATTGGAATAGGTTTCCGTTTATTCGCTCGCCTGGCTCTCACGCAGGCTCACGCCTACAACTTTCGCTTTCAGTATTAACAGTATTATTGAAAGGTCTGATCTATTTTGACATCGTAGTGGCAATAAATCCTCAGGATCATGGATGCTAATGTCATGTACCAATTTTGTGAATGTAATTCGAAAGTGGGGGAGAGAATAACAAACACGTCCCTATCCTGTGGACTACAAAATTTTGAGACATCACTCTAAACTGTGTGCTGATTGGCTAAACCGTAGAGTAACCGAGAGAAAGGCGGGAAGGGGGGTTTATTCCAGACTACGTGCGGAGATAAAATTTTAGCGGAGGTACGTAGGATGGCATCGCCAGGCTAATGTTTAACATCATAAAATATATATTTAACTTTTTTCTTTTAGCCTCATATTTCATGACTTTTTCTCATTTGATAGACTAAGCATGAAATTTGTACAATAATATGTTTTGAGTGTCCTGTACAAAAAATTTATACACGGATGATCCTTGGGGTCAATTTGACCCCAGATTGATTTAGCTACCTAGCTAACTGAGCTAACTTAAGCTAGTGCTACCAATGTTGTCAGAATGGTCCCACACCCCATCAGATATGATGTCAGGTATATTCAAGACATAAAAACAATATTTGAGCTTTGAAACTGTCTTTGTTTAATCATGGTATCATCGGCTTGGGGTCAAAGGACCATGCGTGTGACTTTTTTCATATTATTGCAGAAAAGGTTTTTCATTCTAAGTGTTACAGATAAACCAAATATGTGCTAAGAAGTTATATAAAGCCATTTCAACACTAAAAATCACAGCTCTTTCACATTTTGAGGCAGTTTGGTGATTTTTAGACCATATTTAGACTATAATTTGCTATATTCGCGCACCAGGTATTCTAGGTTCACAATGAGGTATGTGTGAGGGTGGCTTTCTATTGTAGGGCATTAGGTTGTGTTTATTAGACATCAAACTAAGTCCCTGTCACAAAAAAACAGGAAACAATATCAATTGCTATTATTTTTTGAGGATTTATTTAGCTGGGGTCAAATTGACCCCAAGGATAAAGGGTGTGAGTAAGATTTGAGGGACGCAGGAGGGTTAGCCTACGTTTTATTATAGACTTTCCAAACAGTGACAAATGTATACTAATAAACATAAAACTAGACACATGGCCTACAGAAAACATAACCAAATGTTTCATTAGTTTAATCCAAGCAGACATGAAGGGGGGAATATTTTCAAAGACACCATAGGTTCAGTGTAACGTTTATCAATTAAATTGTCTATTTAAAAAAAATGAAAGATTGAAATCTGGATAAATATAAATTGATAATTAAAACATTGAAGATTCAAGAAATAACTCTGAAGACTTTGAAACATTGAAAAAAATAACTTGTTTTTCCCTGGGACTGTCTGAGGGGCTGAGTCAATGTGCCTAACTGATATTTAAAGCTGATTGTCTGGGAAGTGCTTAGAACTAACAGCGATGATCATGATCAGGCTTGGGGATTGTTTAACCCTTGCATGTCCCTCAAATCCTACTGACACCCTTAATCCATGAGTCAATTTGACCCCAGCTAAATAGAAAAATCAGAAAATAGAAAATAACTAGAAAAGCAGAGCGCAGACCTCCACCAAGACAATGTGGTCACAGACACAATATGAATCCAGACGGTGTTCTGGATAACCGATCGACACCAAAATTGAATGATTTCTTACTTATCCCAATACACAAGTTTGAAAATTGTATCCAAATCCATAGAGTACTTTTCGAGTTATTTTGTACACAGACAGACACACACACACACACACACAGAGGAAAACATAACCTCCTTAGAGGCGGTAATTATAATGTATATTGTCACCTTTTTGTGCGACAGGTACTTAAAAGGCTTTATAATCACCAGCAAATACCCTACAAAGCAACCCATCTTCACATGCTTAATAAAGATATAGTCTAAGTAAAGTCTTCTACATTTTTATTCTATATTATTTTAGATGATTCAATACTCATCAAATTGACTTAAAATTTGAAATAACTATATTTTTTTTACTGTCTAAATGGCTTTATAGCTTCTTACTACATATTTGGTTTGTCCATGACACTTGGAGTGAAAAAGTATTTTTCTATCATTTGCAGAAAAAAAAAATACACTCTCAAAAAATACATTCTCAGTTTCAGTTTCAAAGCTCAGGTGTTGATTTTGTGTCTTGAGCATATCATATCTGGTGGAGCATGGGGCCATTAATTTAGGTCAAGTTAGGCAGATAAATCAGACTAGTTGATTATATTCAATTTATTTACCTACAGTATTTCAGGACTTTAAATATACATACTGTATATAAATATAAATACTATTAAATATAAAGGTACTCATTTCTTGCTTACTCTGCTGTGGAAAATGAGGAAATGTCATGAAATATGAAGCCAAAAAAGTTATACATACACAATGACTGAAGGAGAGTTAAATGCATATAAAGAAGACAGCTAACTTATAATTTAACTTAATTTTCTATTTTTCTATCATCAATTGTTGTGAACAAATCAATGCAAATTTGCAATTGTGGATTTACACAAAAACAAAAGAAAACTGAGCCCATTTTTATCCATATTTTTCCAATTGAACTGATAAACATGACAAGTATCCCATGACAAGAAAACTATCAAGTCTTTCAACATTTCTCAGGATGGCTTTGAGTTGTATGTGTTGGTTTTATTTTTTTCATCTATCCAGGATTGGCTGACCCAAGTCCATAATGAACACAATTTCAGACATCTTGATTAAACATTTGGAGGATCTTGGTAAGGACGATTTCTTAAGGTTCAAGCATGTACTGTGGAGTCAAAAGTACGTCCCCAGGCGTAGAGTTGAGGAGGCCACACTGGAGGAGACTGTGACATTACTGGTGGAAACCTTCACCAAGAATCAGTGTGGCTCTGTCGTGCTGAACACCTTGAGGAATTTGAGATTAAATCAGATTGCTTTGGACTTGGAGAAGGAGCTTCAATGTGGCAAGTTATAATTAGGCCTGCTATTTTATTCTCACAAAAAAATTAGAAAGGAGAAAAAAGAACTAAGCACATTAACAAATGTGGAAATGGATGAATTGTTTAAATATCATATTTTGTCATGCCTGCTAGTATATCAGTAGATAACTGGCATAGACTTCCATCATAAATCTGTGATCCTGGCTGCAACATGCAGGATGACAGGTTATACTAACAAATGATCTTTTTAGTATTTCATATCCTTTTCTTTCTCTTCATTTCCAGCTCAGTCTGCTCTCTCAGAAGGACTTTTAAACTTGCCTGGTATCTCTGGACAGACTGGGGGAGCCAGTGTCAGCCTAGAGGAATCAGCTTCCTGCAGCAGCAGCAGCAGCTTACAGCCATGCAGCTTGGAAGCTCGGAAATATAAAACTGGTGAGCACTCTCTTTCTCATACATTGTGCACATACAGGGAAGTCAGTGTGTGGAACCTGATCAACTCCCGATAATGTAACAAAAAATTCCCTCATAAGTCCCTAAAACATGTAATAAAACCTGATAATGTAATAAATTCTGATAATGTAATACGGTGTATTTCCCAATAATGTTCTGCAAAATTGAGGCTAGCCTGATAATTTCCCCTTAATGTCACATTTTATTGCATTTCCAGTATCCCAATTTATACATTATTCGGAAATGCACCGTATTACATTATTGGGATTTACTTACATTATTAGGTTTTATTACATGTTTTAGGGACTTATGAGGGAATTTTTATTACATTATCGGGAGTTATTACATTATTAGAAATTATTACATTATCAGGTTTTACAAGTGTTTTCAAGACATATACTGAAGTCTAAATTAGTGCTGTCAAACGATTAAAAAAAATGAATCTGATTAATCACAAAATTTTACAACTTCACTACAGCCCAAATATTTGATTTGATTTGATTCAAACCTGCTTCGTTGAGATCACTAAATCCACCGGTCTCTCCTTCCCTCTCCTGCCGTCATGCAAGCACACAATCCCCGCGGGCGGGGCTATCACAGAGCTAACATGACAGAGCTCCAGGTTTCTAATGTTTTTTTCGAACGCCTATCACTCATTATTTTTGAATTGGACATGGATCAGGATTATATCAAAGTAGGACATGTCTGGTGAGATTATACAAAATGAAATATTGTATTAGGAGTTATGAGACTTTAAAAACGGCAACATGCCTCCAGTAAGAATTTGGATACCAGGTATGTTGGATCCTTATTTTGCCCTGTAAAGGCCCTGATACTAAATAGATGGCTTTGTTCTTCTCAAATGGGTCAATTCACACCTGTCCTCTACCCCCAAGGATTCCCCAAACATGTTGTTGGACAGTCAGGAGCTAGGCCATAATCTTTGTATAGTTTGAAAGCCAAGCCTTTTTCTATCTGAAATTTAACATAATACATGCCATGAACGTGGAACCATATCCATCAGGATTTAATTTTTTTAATCCAAGTTAATTTTTTTGGATTAATCACGTGATTAATCAGTTAATTTTGCCAGTACGAATTGAAAGCAAACAAATTGGCTTGAACTGACATGCATTGTAGCCTACTTGTCAAGATTGCTTCCGGAGGGAGAAGAGAGATGTAGTGGGATAGCTGTAGAGTAATTGGTTGCCACCCTGAAATGTGCTAAAATAATGTGAAGAATATGATTCCTAATGCTATAAAATCCATTTAAATTCATTTTCAGAAAACTTTTTTTTTTTTTTTTACATTTAATTTTTTAAGATGTATTAGTGTATCTATGTTTGGGATACTTTTACTACTACTACTTTTAGTTTAGTCAATAATGTCTAGAACATGCAATTAAATGGATTTATCCTTTAGTGTTTTGGAAGGAAGCTCTTCAGATGTCGTCACTTAGACACAGATATCTTTCTCTGCTTCACCACAGGAGATCAATTGAGGATTGTGTTGGTGGGCAAAACAGGAGCTGGCAAGAGCTCCACTGGAAACACCATCCTTGGTGGCAGCGACCTCTTCCATGCCAAATTCTCACCTGAGTCAGTCACAGCAACCTGCAAGAGGAATACCGGCGTGGCATCTGGCCGATCCGTGGCTGTGGTCGACACCCCTGGTCTGTTTGACACCAACCTGTCTGATCGTGAGATGAAGGGAGAGATCGAAAAGTGTGTGGAGATGTCTGTTCCTGGACCTCATGTCTTCCTGCTGGTGATCAGCCTGGGGAGATTCACAGAGGAAGAGAGGAACGCAGTGAAGTGGATCCAGGAGAACTTTGGGTCAGATGCATCCAGATACACCATTGTGCTCTTCACAGGTGGTGACAAGTTAAAAGGAACCATTGAAGATTTCCTGTCCGGGAGCGCCGCCCTTAAGGATCTTGTTCAGAGCTGCAAGAACCGATACCATGTGTTCAATAATGAGAGGTTGGACTGGAATCAGGTTACCACTCTTCTGGATAAGATTGAAACCATGGTGGGGATTAATGGAGGAAGGTACTACACCAACGCCATGTACCAGAATGTGCAGAGGAAGATTAAGGAGGAAGAGGAGGCACGGAAGAGGAGGGTCCAAAAAAATGAGAGAAAGAGGACCAGAATAGATGAATTAATTGATTCGACAAAAAACTTGAAACGCTTTTTTAAAGCCACTAAAGACGCTGGCATGTATTGTGGACGTAAAGTTGGGGAGAATGGAATGGAGGAAGAGGCAGAAATGATAGGAGGCCTATGTGGTGTCTGCGACGTAATGGTAGATAACTGCAACAATGACATTGATGAACTGACGAAGCTGAAATACAAATGACCATTGGAAAACTTGTTTGCAAAAATTAAGAAAAGAATTATTCAAAGAAGAAAAGAATTACTTATAGTACAGTCTGGAAGTTGTGGGTTTGAATCCTGGCAACCACCATTGTGCCCTTGAGCAAGGCGCTTAACCCTAAGTTACTCCAGGGGAGACTTGCCCTGAATTAAGAGATAGTTGACAAATGTAAGTCGCTTTGGAAAAAAGCATCTGCTAAATGCATGAATGTAAATGTAAATGTAATGATGCTCTCAGCCAGAAATCAAACAAAAGTGTAACCACAATGCATTTCTGAAAAATAAAGATAAATAAAAATAAATAAATAAAACCATTAGACTGCTCAGTATTCAAGTGTATCTAATCTATTCTTTTAAAATAGCCTATTCTACTATATTTTACAGTCCACAGCCAGCCCATGTTGGCTTCATCCTTACATTAGCCCATATTCAAAATGCATTTCAACTTAGAATATCCTGAAACTCTCATTAAGGGAAATGACAATTTTGATTTATCACTGTTTAATAGTTTTTAAAATCTGCTCCCTTGAGCAGGGCACCCGTCATGGAGTCATGGAGAAAGATGAAAATCGAGCGGAAGTAGGAGGACCGGAATGGCCAGGCTATGTTTGGAATGAAGTGTGCCATTTTGCAAACAATCTAGGAGTAATGGAAATGTATTGCGATGTTTGTTTAATTGTATGTAGCCTATTATTGTGAAAAAGGAGCCCTGTTTTCAAAATTGTGTGACCTTTAATCTATTTCTACACTCTTGCTCTGATATCAAGGGGAAAAAAATGCATTTCACATCCCTAATTATGATAGTGTTCATTTTTAGGCAGCACCAACTCAGCCAACACAACCACAACTATAAAACATTTATGATTACAATTTATTCCAATTTTATTCGTCAAAATAAAAAAAAATACAAAATTCGGGATAAAAACAGGAGATTTACTCTGCACAGTCATCTTAAGTATTGAGCGATGTTGACCACCTTGATCTAGAAAAAAATTCAAGTTAACGATTACTCTCATCTAGTGACTTTTGAATTGCATCATGCTTTATTTTTGGGGGGATTTTAGGGATTATGCTGTAGATCATCAAATGGCAGATGCAACAATGCGTAGCCTTGGTACAGTATGTGCCACTAGACGGTAAATCTATTTGTTCAGCTCCGCCCTACAATGACTCAGCAGCCAGTGAAGTAGATTTTCTATAGAATTCCCCTTCCCTTCAGCACGCTGGATGAAATCTATGCCTTGTTTCTACGTTATCATGCATAATAGACTGACATATCGCCATCAAGAGCCTCAGGAGAAGCTGGAACTAAATCGACTGTTTCACCGTGGAGTTCTCTGGTGACTATGGTGTTCACTTTTCCATTTTTCGCTTGCATTTCGAGGTGAGTAAGTTTTATTCAGCTGCGTCATTGTGGAGGTGCGTCCCTGCACGAAATCGTTTTCCCCATCACCATAACGTTAGCAATAACGTTAAGCCTTAGGGCTAAGCTATGTCTTAAATCACGCACTTCTAGTACATTGCAATACAGTGCATTTGTGCTTGTGCACAAAACCGAAATGGACACATCGTATGCCAAAAAACAAAGCTGAAATGAAATGGTAAGAATTTGGTTTGGCTGTGCTATTGGTCTTTTATCATAAATGCACAACATATTTTCAACATTTCCAAACGTGACCCTGATGATAACAATTACCATTTGAAATGTTAAATGGCTTGCGCATCGCCATAGCGGTAGAAAACTTTACACAACAGGACTCCCAAGGTCATTTCACGCCCAGTCGGTTCAGTCGGCCTCGCTGCCTGCCTTTAAGACCCATAACCTCTGTGTTAATTTTGGCAACGTTGCATGTCTTTTGACTCTTTGATGAGCTATCTGTTGGAGATGGAGCTATAATCTAAACAGGTGGTTTGCGCAGCAAAGAGTTTCTGAGGGTCCATACAAACCCAGTTCGATTGTTCAAATTAGTCTACATGTAGCGTTACACAAAAAAGAGAATTAGGCTTACATGTTATGGTTTTATCAATGTTTAGGTGTAATTGTGCACACTAATGTCTTCTTTTACAGTATGTCTAATGGTGCAGGCTTATGCTAAACTTGGAAGAAAAAAAAAGTCAGGGAAGTCTTCTATACCTTACACAGATTAACCCATACAGTCCTGTATGTCCTATATACTCACTCCAGAAAAAATAGGCTACTACCTTTCTTGTTATAAAATAGTTTGAAATCACAATATGTTATTAGCCTATGCTTTATACCCAGTCAGTCAATAACTTAGAATTGCATATCTATATGATCTTGAGAAGAAGACTGATAATAGCATGTTTCGGTAAAAGAATCCAAGCTGCTCTGATAGGCCTAGCTCTCTTCTCTTCTCTCGTTATTTGAATACCGAAGCTTCCATACCCATGAAGTTTGTCCTTCTCTAAAGCCTACTTGTGCAGAGGCCTGGCTTTACTCTCATGTCACAGGAATCGAATCCACACCCCCCCCCCCCCCATACACACACACAGCAGAAAGGTAAAAATCAGTTTCAATTTAATTTGTGCAATCCAGACCATACATAATGTACCTAGTACTTCTGTCAATATCACATCATTTTATGTATAATCAATTTCTGCAGTAATGGTGCAGCCTATGTCTTCTTTAAATGGGTGTGTAATGGTGCAGGCTTGTGCTAAACAAGGGGAACAAAAAGGT
Organism: Sardinella longiceps; assembly: GCA_027497455.2. Taxonomy (NCBI): domain Eukaryota; kingdom Metazoa; phylum Chordata; class Actinopteri; order Clupeiformes; family Clupeidae; genus Sardinella; species Sardinella longiceps. Next base: position 35,046 of record JAODXP020006957.1, on the reverse strand, counting down.
CACAGAAGTTGGGAGTTGCCTGTGGTGTTGTGTGTAATTTTTCTTGTTTAACCAGTTTCCCCCTTCCTCTATAGCCTACCATTCACAGACCAACCCATGCAGTCCTCTATGTAGTCTATACCACTCCGGGGGGAAAAAAGCAAGCATATGAGATCATCGAGTTACAGACTGCCTTTCTTCTTATAAAATAGTTTGAAATAGTTATGTTAAATAATATGGAAGAATAACTAGGAATTGTAAACAGCTATATGGTCTTGAAAAGACTGATAGCTAGCTGCAGTAAAAGAATCCAGGCTGCTCTGGTAGGCCTAGCTCCTCTCTTGTCTGCTCTCATTATTTGAATACTGAAGTACCCCCTCCCAGTATTTGAATAATGGAGCCAAAACAGATCTCATGTTTTATGTATGAATGAGGAGAAGCATCCAGTAACTTGGAGAAATCCGGTGTGATAAGGATTAAAAGTTTATTGCAACATCATGAAAAGTTTGAAAATTTCCCAGGGATGTTCATGCAGGCGGGAGAAGACTTCCAAGGGCACTCAGCTAGGTGTTAGTGGCCAAATTGATGTTATAGAAAGGCTCAAAATAGCCCCACACTTCATTGATGGTATAATGACAGTTCCAACATGTAAAACCAGGCATTGAACTTAGTAACTGTACAGATACAGTACTTACCACCTATCTAGGTGCCCCCAGAAGCTATAACTAGCAAGTTGTCTTCTCACACCGTATTTCTCCTTTAAAACTCACTGCTTGTTTTGTCAATATTTGAAATGTGAAAATAAAAAAAGAAGAAACTAAAAAACTATTCGGAGCGCGATCATCCGTTTGCTTATGAAAGGACATTCTCTGATTACGCACCCGGACACACAAACAGAGGGGAGAGTGCGGTGAATCTGGCTTTTTTCCTTTAAAACTCACAAATGCCTGCAAAGGCCGATACTTTTTCTCATACCATGTACTGTATGTTTATATTCCACAGAAATATCTGAATATAGACTGCAGGCTACAGATAATCTAAAGCACATAAATCTTTTTACCATATAAAACTCTCAACAATTTCAAGAGTAGAATGCTTGTAGTGAATGACTAATTGAGGCATTGACAGGTCAGGTATTTGACAAGAGACTGAATTTGCCTAAAGATTGGACTAAAAGCTTTTAAAAAAACAAATGCACAACCAGAAAGTTATCTTAGCATCTGTTGAGGCCGGTGTACATTATTAACTGACATGAAAATGTGTTTTAAGGTGATGTCAAAGCAACAAAGAATAGGCCTAATTGTAAATATAAGTGAATAGTTGTGTGCGCACATCCAAATATCTTTTAGCAGGTGCTACATCAAAAGGATAAACTGATGAAAAAACAAAAGGATTTGCACACTGCTTTCAAGAGACTCAACTATTAATGTGCAACGTTTCGATCTCTTGATCTTTTTCAAGCATGGCTAATTGTAAATATCAGCAGTATGACAATAGTTGTGATGTGAAGTGGTGACTATGTTTGCCAAGACTGCCATCTACAGTGAGCATTTATATTGCAACCATTTACTGCACAACAATTTGATGGTAAGACAAAAGTAATATTCTATTAATTTCATCAACTTCTTCTTCCATGACAGGTAGTTCTGCATGCTTGACGGAGGCAACACATCAAGGCCTCTGACCATGACGACTAACAAAGGTTAGAATTCTAATACTGCACATGTTCAAAATGAATATGAATGCCTGTTTCCAGGCTCAGTGTGGAGTATGCCGCCTATTTTGTCTAAGAATATATAGGGTTTGTGCAACGGGGGTCATAAACACAACTTTATTTGTCTTAGGGCACCCAAATAGTTAGCCTTGGCCATGACTTCATTGCTGTTTTACATATTCATTGTGCATTTCTCCTGTATGCTAATATGCTATCTTATTAAGACCACCACTGCGACAGGCATACGGACTGCTTGAGTTTTCTCTCTGCTGAACTACTAAGGTGTTGCTCACTCCCCCGAAGTTTAACAATATACAGTATTTATATACAATTATATATATACTATTTAGGACAACTTCAGTCAATTTCAACAAGAGCGATATTGCTCAAGCTAGTCTTGTTGAAATTGACCAAAGTCGTCCAAATGTTATCTGATGCAGATTAAGATTAGCCTGGCGAATGCCAAACTAAAATCACAAGTGATATTTAGTCTGGGGACCTACCTATTGCATTTCTCGTAGCGGAAGCATCGTTTACAATTGTCCATAGCCGTTTATTGGGCGCTACGAATGTCTATCATAGCGTCTGTACATACCTCGGAGCCAATACCAGAGCCACCACGTGACGTAAAATGCAATCCAGGGCCGTACAAATCCCTTTTTGTTCTGCGATTGGATACCGAAAGTAAGCGAGAAAAACGGCCATGGTCACCATGCTCCTCTGCAGAGTGAAATGAAATAAGCGAGCAAAGGAGCATGGGAATTCCCAGGCTAGATTAAGATAGTCTTACATTTAAATAATGTTACTCAGCCAAATCGCCTGTGTACATTGCACAAATGTGTCTCTTCATAGCACCACACATGTTAATTTTTTTATTGCTTTGCAGGTCTCCAGATTGTGATGCTTGGCCCACCTGGGGTGGGAAAGAGCACATCGGCTAACACCATCTTTGGAGAGAGGATCTTTGAAGAAGCTGCCAGTTTTATGCCTGGTACAGATACTTGCAAGAAGCATTCTGGAAATGTGTTTGGCAGAGAGATCACAGTTATAGACACACCTGGACTATGTGACGCCAGTAAGACAGAAGATGAGCTGAAAAGGGAAATGCAGAAGTCGGTTGAACTGTCAATTCCTGGGACTCACGCCTTCATAAAGGTGATCAGACTGGATGCGAGATTTTTGACGGAGGTGATAAATGTAGCGAAGAAGATTCAAGTAAATTTTGGAAAGGGAGCAACATGTTTCACCATGGTATTGTTCACTCATGCTGATCGGCTGAAAGGTAAATCAGTGGAAGAGGTTATAAGGCGTGTTCCGGCAATTCAAGAGATCATAAACACTTATGGTGGAAGATATCATGTTTTCAATAATGAAATTGAGGATAAACACATTCAAGTGAAGGGGCTGCTGGGTAAAATTGATAAACTGGTGGCAGAGAATGGCGGTGGGTACTATACAAATACAATGTACCAGGAGGCTCAGAGACAGATTGGAGAAGAGAAGAGAGAAAGAGAGGAGAACGAGAGAAAGAGAGGCACAAGGGAGCAAGAATTGAGAGAGGAAGCAGACAGAAACGCTGAGAGGGAGAGGGTATTGAGAGAAGAGGCTGTCAGAAAGGCTGAGAGGGAGAGATTATTGCGGGAAGAGGCTGTCCGAAACGCTGAGAGAGAGCGAGTGTTGAGAGACGAGGCAATCCGTAATGCTGAGAGAGAGAGGACCGAGGCCGCTGAGAGGGAAAGAGTATTGAGAGCAGAGGCAATCAGCGATGTTCAGATGGAGAGAGCGTTGAGAGAGGAGGCGGTCAGAAATGCTGAAAGAGAGAGACAACTGAGAGAAGAAGCTGAAAGGCGGCAGAGAAGGGAGTTCAAAGACTCGCTGATAGGAGCAGGTGCTGGGGGTGTTGGGGGTGGAGTGGGAGGGGCAGTAGGTGGAGGGCTTGGGGGAGCCATGGTGGGAGCAGGTGTTGGATTTATCATAGCTGGACCACCGGGAGCAACGCTGGGAGCCGTGACTGGAGCAAGAGCAGGGGCGACGGCTGGTAGTATCACTGGGGCAGCTGTGGGGATAGTGCAGGGGTATAAACATGGAGGAGAATACGGAGGAGCAGCAGGAGGGAGAGCTGGAGGGATAACTGGGACAGTGGCAGGGGGCGTAGGTGCATACCATGCTGCTACAAATCCAGTCCCAGATGTGGCCAATTCAACCCCACCTCAAGATGTTCCCAATTCAACCCCACCTCAAGATGTTCCTGAACCTTGTCCACCCCAAGATGTTCCCAAACCAAGTCCACCCCCAGATGTTGGCAATCCAACTCCTGTGACTCCTGGTCCAGACAGTGGAAATTATATACCAGTTACTATAGGCACTGCTGGTATAGGCGTCACTGTAACACTCGGTTCCTCCAGCACAGGAGGCACAGATAGTGGAAATGGGTCAAATTCTGGCACTTCAGGCAATGGGTCAAATTCAGGCACTTCAAGCACCAATGGAAATGGAGCGAATTCAGGCACTTCAAACACCAATGGGAATGGAGCAAATTCAGGCATTCCAGTCACAATTGATGCAGGCACCATTCTGAGCACAGTGGTCAGAACAGTCATGATAGGTGGAGAAGTAGGAGAGGTGGTTGGAAGATTAACATCCCAGGGATGTGAGAACCTCATTAGGGAGATTGAGAATAGCATGTGATGGAACACAGTATACATGTGTGTTCTTTCAGAAAAAAGAAGGATTATAGGCATGTTTTTTTTTTTTTTTGTTCAAACACATGTCAAGAACTGGGAAAATTTCTCTATTGGGTGAATGGGTGTAGATTGACTCAATTTGTAGTACATGTGTGTCCTTCTAGAGATCTTCATTTAGACTTGAAAACTTCTAGGCCTTACAGTTCTTGTTTGAGGCATATGTTCTCTGGTTGCACCCATGTATAAATGTAGTGTTTTCAGGCCTCTTTCTCACCAGATGTAGGAAATGAGCAGTGAAATGAGCTTTTGTTGACACACTGTTTCCGTGCCTTTGTAATGTATCCACAGCAGAACCAGTCTCCTGTGTGAACTGTTATGAACACTACTCGTAAGCACTAATAGCAGAGAGGATTCAAGCGGAGCGAGAGGTGTCAACGCTGGTTCAGTTCCTGGTTCTATTTTTGCAAGGGGGAGGGGGGAAAAATCCCCCTTTATGCAGACTTAAAGAATGTTTTCTTATTGTGATGTAATGATTTATGCAGACTTAAAGAATCTTTCTTATTGTGATGTAATGCATTTATGCAGACAGGAAGTATTCCAGTTTGCTCCCATTGAAATGTATTATGATGCCTTATCTTGCTCAGTATTCCATGATCTTTGCTAATAGCATTGTAAATAGTATGGTAGATTTCATGTACTGTACATTGTAATGTACATTACCAGAATGTTTAATCTCTTGACAGATTTAAAGTGCCTACTGTAAATAACCCTAACCCTTTACTTTTGTGAAGTGGCCATAAGGATAGAATATTCATAGCTGCACTGCCATTAGAGAAATAATTATTTGTCATTACGATGTATTTCACAAGTGCAATACACCATTTGAAAGGATATTAGGACAATTATTCTGCCACATCTTTCATCCTCATATTTTTGTATTTGTTGATCCTTAATGAAACTAAGAATATTTTTCTATGTATGACGCTATGTAATAAAATTGTGCTTTATCACTTAAGTGTACAAGCATTTACTGGTTGGGGGTATTTCCCTCTATCAGGACACCTCAAACGCCATTATCCTGTGTATCACTCATTTGCAACTCGTGCCTTTAGACAATAAGCAAGTGTAAAAACATAGGAAACATTTGTCTCCGTTTTAAAAGAAATTAATCTGTTTGTCTGGGGTACAATTTTCGTGAGAAAGTAGATACCCCAAGTCTGCTTGGTGTTAGTGTTACCATTTGAAAGAACATTGATATGGATTAATTCACTTTTTATTTGCCATATTAACCAGATAAGCTGTCCAATTGTTGGGGAATAAGGAGAACAGGCGCAGAGCCAGCAACATTTTTGAATGTTTACTGCTGGGGTGGCCAAACTGGCCTGTGGGGTAGTTGCATGCAGCTCTGTTTCATATGACCATGCCATGATGTCTAAAAAAAGGCAAAGGGCCTTTTGCTACACTTAGCCTATCTAACATATTAGAGGTCTCTTGTAATTGGCTTAATTTCCCAATGCCTCTTGACATCTTAGATTTTCAGCATATTATATTCCCCCGCAAGCAAAAAAAATGGTTTTTGGAATCGGGCAGGGGTGTAGTGGGCGTTGCATGCGGGGGTACGGTGTACCCCCACTTCTCTAAGCAGATCATTTATGTAGGCTATTTGTAACAATTTTATATTGGGCATTCCATTTTTTACATGATATTGCATACCCCCACTTAAAAAATCCCCACAACACCTCTGGAATAGGGAAATTCTGTGCAACACCAGCCTAGTGATCAAATTGTTGCACACATCACAGAAAGAATAGAAATAAGCAATGGATGTGTGTCCTTTGAGATGCCATTCAAAATGGCTAAGAACAATGTTCAAGGAAAATATCACACCCACAATCGCATATTATGGAAGCACATGCAAAAACAACTTGTGGGAACTTTGATTAGCACCTTAAGTTGTTTTTGTCCCATTGCCTAGATGGCAATGAAGCTCATTTTTTCTGCAGCTTTAAGGAGCCTTCACATTCCCTGTTATGGCAACAGCCTAAGTAGACAGTGGAAAAGCCCAACTTTTTAGGAGTCATGTTTGGCAGGTCTTACATTTTAATATTGGTCTAAAAAAAGACCAAAAAAGAAACCGTGGTATCTGTTTATACCCCAGCTACACCTTTTAGTAGCCTAGAACTCTAGCCGTACCCCTTATGATACAGTCTGGCGTGTCAGGCTAACCTTTTAGGCTTTTATCAACAAACTCAAACGCAAATAGCTGACTGTAGGCCAGGGGTGGGCAATTATTTTGGCCAAGGGGCCACATTGGATTTTAGATTTTGACTAATGGATCGGGCCGGGCCGGGCCAAGTTAACCGACTGATGTCAATAAATTGGCAATTCTCAAGCCAGTAGCCTCACTTTCTTCAGAGGACATGTTAATATGCAGGTTTAAAAGGATGGAATTTGCATTTCATGATCTTACAACACATTTGATAAATAAGGCCTATGATCACCATGACTAAATGAGACATTATTTTATTTTGGGAAGGCTCTGCGGGCCACATTAAATAGCTCCGCGGGCCGCATCTGGCCCCCGGGCCTTAGTTTGCCCAGGTATGCTGTAGGCCTATAAGGCCAGACTGTATTCATGCAGCTTAGGTACTCTACCACTGGGTGGCGCATGGAGACTACACACTACAGGAAAGATACAGGCTATCACATTTCATTCTGGAGACTTTTTTTGTGGAGTTGGCAGTAGCCTACATTGTGAGATAACAACTAAGACTCCAGTTCCCAGCATGCTGAGTAGAGCTATGCGTGTTGTAGCATAGACTGCTGGAATAAACTACGTTCAGTTTTAAAACACGAACCTTAGTTCTACAAATCAGTGATCCTTTAGGCCTACACTTATGACAGAAGCATGTTAGTGGACATGCGACTCCATTGCATTGTACTGATAAAGTGCGCGATTTGAAACATGAGTCCCGGATATATTTTTTTTTGAGCGTGCAATACGCTTCCGTAGGAAACAGACCAAGCGTGCGCAAATAGAAACTAGAAAGTGAAAGTAAACTGGTGGCAGCTATTCAACTTCTGCGGTAAGTGCACCAAACAATCCTGTTCATATAAACTACGCGAAGTGTGAAAGATTATAAACAAAATGTAAGGATATTTCAGTGAGATATATGCTTTTGTCCGTAGCCTACTGTTTTGTTCATTGGGGAAATGGCACGCCAGCAGGCGTTTGTGTGGTGGACCAATGAACGCACCGCACCCCGAGGAAGATAACGGTTTTTGTAGGCTACTTCGAATTAGACACATAGCAGACTACTTTGCTGTTTCAAAATGACTGTAGGACTACAGCGAACTTTGTTGCGTGTCAGTGGCTTCAGAAAATTGTTTTTGGAGGGAAATCCTCTGACACGGGGTAGGCTACCAGAACTCCATATGAATAATTCCTCCTCCAGTGGCCGATTTAGACCTAGCCTAGGCCTACAATTTTTTTCCTTTCCGTGCCCCAAAATAGCCAATGAAACAATGTAGCCTGCCAATGTCACCACACACGGCTGGCAAGGTCCCTCTCCGGCTTCATTCAGAGAATAGCGTAAACGATGGCTACGCAAGTAGAGTATGTCAAGGTGTAGTTCAGAATATTTGAAATATAGCCTGTTTAACCATCATTAGTTAGACAAATACTTATATGTTTGCAAATATATAGGCAAAGTAAAATCAGTTCTCTATTAGTTTAGATATAGTTCCACTGAGTGAGACGCATTTTGAGTAGCTAAAGAATATTCTCAACGAGGGTCAGGCGGGCCGGGTGAATCTATGGGCCTAGGCTACAGGCACCGTCACTTTAGCCTGACATAGCCCGACCATAATACTACCGTCACTACCCCTGATGTTTTTCCTTGTAGCCAATACAAATATGCATGCGCATTCATAAGTCTTTTGCTTTACAAGCAAAGCTGGTTGGCTAGTTGCAAATTTGCAACAGATACTTTGATAATAAAATGTTGACATAAATAGGCTACACAAAGTAAGATTTGGCCTGACTTTAGTACATTCACATATCCTGGGCAACAACAAAAGCAAGGCTAATGGTTGATTAATAAAGTGGATCTAGAGCATATAGATTATAGGACTGATTTATCTGATTTGTTATAGTCATGAAATACAAATCCTAACCTTTTAAACCTCTCACCTGGGTTATCATACTCTCTGAAGAAAGTGGGGCTACTGGTTTGAGACTTATTAGTTTACCTTGCCAATTTACTTAGTCTTAACATACTTGCAAAATTATACCTCAGTAACTCAAACATTTATTGAAAAACAATGCCTTTCCAAAAAAGTGCCTCTGAGCATTTTTGGCAACTTCTAACCACCAGCAGGGCTCTAGACTAACTTTTTGCACTGGTTGCACTGGTGCGCCTAAATTTTTTTCTTAGGTGCACCAGCACAAAAGTTAGGTGCACCCAAATTTCCAACCACATCGCCGGTTTTATAGGTTGTCCATATGAATTGTAAATTATTAACAATTGTTTGATGAAAACTTAACTTAGTAAAATGGTATTGGTGCTTTAAGCTGATTTAAACTTAAAAACATATCAAGAGAAATGAAATAAAAATAAAATCTAGGCCTAATTCGGAGTGCAAGTCTTTTTAAGGGCATCAAGCTACACATCTCAACACTCAATGTCTTAGTCAGTGCCTATCCTTATTGATGTTTGGCCAATTTGTCAGCTAGCATCTCCCAGAAATGTTTAGTAGTATTAGTATGAAGTATCTTTTTGTGTGATTTTGATTGCAAAATTTGACAGCCCCATAATGCAACCTAGGGCTGCTTTTATTTTTAGATTTCCAATAAGGCCTATGGTTAATGTTGTAACAAGACGGTAGAATATTTGTGTAATATGAAATAACATGTCTTAATATGCTCAATCTAAATGTCAATGCCAAATCAGTGTTTACCTCACTCAGGTCAGATGATGCGCTATGTAGCTTTAAGCCACTCCCGCATCTGACGTGAGTGAGGTAAAATCAGTGTGCTCACCGGACGCAGTGACAGCTGTAAAACATGCAAGGATGATTATGGTTTTAAAAGGAAGATTTGCGATACTCGATTTGCGCCAAACACCAGAATAAATTGATAACTGTCAACCAGAATGAGTTTACCCGACTCATGCTAACCGAATATTGCCAAAACTCTTTAAAACTGCCTATATTGTTTTCTGTCTCCGCAATTTGCTGACGTCTTTTCATCTGCGATTATTATAGCCTAAATTGGACGCATGCAACATAATTGCTATTGCCTAGGTTGGATACACGTTCAAAACTTTTTTTTTCTGAATAATTATTTCGATCTGAACTATCGTAGTAGGCAACGTTAAACTCGATAATGATCTCGGACTTGTCTGATGACTTTGTTGCTGCTGCCTGCCGCTGAAAGGCACCGGGGAGAGAGGAGCCTCCTCAATCGGGAGTTTCTATGCAAACACTTGCCCCCCGCAAACGGCTGGTCGTACCGGTGCGACCTCTGATTTTCTTAAGTCGCACCATTGAGAAATTAGGTCGCATGTGCGACCAAATTGGTCGCACTCTAGAGCCCTGACCAGAACCCTTTGAGACTCAAGCACAGGCTTTTGTAAGTAAACAGTCCAGGTACTAAACTGTGTCTGCCAACTATCAGAAGCTTGCCATCCGTCACATCTGTGAAATCGTAATGCCTCAAACATGTTTTGAAAAAGTTTCAATATTTAGGAGCCCTCTGGTAAAATGCTTTCCAAAATATATGAGACATATGGTGAAATCAGTTTACCCTTCAAACCAAAATGGCTTTCCATGATGGTTGTTTTTGAAGAGGCACTAGAAAAGTTTTTTTTTAAAAAAAATAGAATTTGTTTAAGAGAACATTCCCCCAACATTCTCCTAACATGACTTTTTGTGAGATAAAATTCACAGTTCTTTAGAATATTTCCTAAGGCAGGCTATGGCTAGGCCATGAGACAGGAAGCAATGGTTTCTTTAATACCTGAATGGCTGCGATGAAAGTGTAGAACAAATGGCATGTCGATTCCAATTTTCTTTTTATTATTATTATTATTATTATTATTATTATTATTGTTATTATTATTATTTATCCAGGGTTGGCTGATCCAAGTACACAATGAGCACAGTTTCACACATCTTGATTAAGATTTTGGAGCATCTCGGTCAGGAGGAATTCTTTAGATTCAAGCATGAACTGTGGAGTCAAGAACACGTCCCCAGGCGGAGAGTCGAGGAGGCGACGTTGGAGGATACTGTGGCGTTACTGGGGCAGACCTTCACCTGGAGTGGCTGTGGCGATATCGTGCTGAAAACCTTGAGGAATTTGAGACTCAACGAGGTTGCCAGGAGGTTGGACATGGAGCTTCAATGTGGCAAGTTATAACTATTTTATTAATGCATTCACAGTTGGTCAAAATAAAAAAGGAAAGTACTCTATACATGGATTTAAATGTAGAAATTGAGCAAAGGGCCTCATTCAGTAATCATTCACTAAGCAGAAATAATTTCAGTAATTTTTTCTCACTATGCCAATACCTGGAGTAAGCATGTAAAGTTTATGAGGTGTTTAAACATCTTGTTAGTGTTGTTAGTGAAACAGTTGCTGCACAGTGTTCATTAGTAAACCTCTTTCCTGAAGCTTAGCAGCTTTACTAGTGAGTGGAACACTTAAAGAGGAACTATGCAACTATTTTATCTTAATCTAAAATAATTTATGTAGCCGGAGCTGCCCTCTCCGTCTCGAACTTGTCACCACAACTAACCCATGGCATGGGAGTCAAATACTCTAACCACTGAGCTAAAAGTCCAGGCTAACTCAGCTGCCCATTAAGGAATTGAGTTGTGAGAATTTACACATACTGCCGCCAGCAAGCCAAGCTAGCTGGCATACGTTACACTTGTAACGGAGGCCAGCTAGCGTGGCTAGCTCGGTGGTAGTGTGTAAATCCTCATCACCCAATTCCATGGGCGCTTCTAACACGCTGAGTTAGAAGCTCGGGCTTTTAGCTCAGTTGGTTAGAGCGTTCCACTCCCACGCCAGTAGTTTGTAGCTTGCGGGGTGGCGGGTTCGAGACCCGTGTGTGGTGCGGACCGCCACCGGCTACACACTTACCACCCAAATCCTCACTTCCATCCGGGTCACGGCAACAGAGCCGTTCTCACCGCACTCGGGTCCAGCCCAGTGCCCAGACTTCCAACTCAACAGTTAGAGATGTCCAAGGAATTGAGTTGTGAGGATTTACACGTACAGCCGCCAGCTAACCGAGCTAGTTGGCATCGGTTACATTTATCAAGTTAAGAGTCATTCCGATGATCCACAACACGTTTTGGGTCGATTGATGGTTTCACATCACTCAAGCTCCTCTGGGTGGCGATAGGGAATATTCAAGATTCTGGCAGCGGACCAGTGGCACAGTTATTTTGAGCTGAAGGTGGAGCTCTATCGGTAAAAATGCCGACACAAACCCAGAAAACGAAGGCATATAATGGCTGGTGTTTGGGCTTATTTGCTAACTTGGTTGGTAATGGCCAACAAAGTTGTTAGCTTGTCAGCAATGCTATATAATGCAATGATATCTCTATGGCGAATAATGTGAGCACGAACGTAAAGGTCGGTCTTGCATAGTTCCTCTTTAACTCACAGTCCTTTCAGGATGATGTAGTTTACACAATCAAATGATCTGTTATTTCATATATTTTCTCCCTCTTCACTTCCAGTTCCATTTGCTCTCTCAGAAGGACTGAGGTGTGACTGGCCTGGTACCTATGGACGGACCGGAGGAGCCAGTTTCAGCCTAGAGCAATCAGCTTCCTGCAGCAGCTTACAGCCACTCAGCTTGGACATCTCAGTACATACAGCTGGTGATCACTCTCTCTCATTTATTATCAGTACCGTCACACAAAGTAGACAGAGCCTTTATCTACTTTTCCTTCTTTCATGTAATATATCAGCTATATCCTTAGGATCAAAATTCAGTATCTGTTACACATTTGAGGTTTCACAAAATCTTGCCATGAACTCCACTATATCCAGTTTTTTAAAATATATAAAAGTGATTCAGATAGAGCGGTGCAGTGCAGCTTAGAATAAGCATAGACAGATTTGTGAGGACGTCATAGTAGCTTGAATTAAAACTGCATATACTGTACATTTTCCATAGTCAGAGGTTTTACATCTAGACGCCAGTTACAGTTGCATTTTTAAACATTTTTAAAAAATAATTTTAGGATATATAATTATTATTGTAAGCCAGGAATACTAATATATATGATCATGTCAACATCAAAAATACTAGATGACTTGATGGGAAGTCCTACAAATATACCTCTGAAAATGAACAATTTGGCATTAGGCAGGTTAGGTAGCTGTGGCTTTCTGCAACCAACATGCACTGGCAACCGAATGTTGAACATTTATGACCCAATATTAGTAAATATTCAAAAGGGCCATATTGCTTTAGGAGAATAAAGGCTGTCTGTAACCTGTAGTGTAATTGGTGGCTGAGCTCAAATATGTGATCTCCTCAACAATAAACATGCATATCCTTTGCTGCTTCACCACAGGAGATCAGTTGAGGATTGTATTGGTGGGCAAAACAGGAGCTGGCAAGAGCTCCACTGGAAACACCATCTTAGGTGGCAGCGACCTCTTCCATGCTGAATTCTCACCTGAGTCGGTCACAGCAACCTGTGAGAGGAAGACTGGAGTGGCATGTGGTCGATCAGTCGCTGTGGTCGACACCCCTGGTCTGTTTGACACCAACCTACCTCCTCACAAAATGAAGGAAGAGATCGAGAAGTGTGTGGAGATGTCTGTTCCTGGACCTCACGCCTTCCTGCTGGTGATCAGCCTGGGGAGATTCACAGAGGAAGAGAGGAACGCAGTGAAGTGGATCCAGGAGAACTTTGGGCTAGAAGCATCTGGCTACACCATTGTGCTCTTCACAGGTGGTGACAAGTTGAAAGGAACCATTGAAGATTTTCTGTCCAAGAGCGCTGCCCTTAGGGATCTTGTTCAGAGCTGCAAGAACCGATACCATGTATTCAATAACGAGAGGTTGGACTGGAATCAGGTTGCTACTCTGCTGGAGAAAATCGAAACCATGATGAGGGTGAATGGAGGAAGATACTACACCAACGCCATGTACCAAGAAGCCCAGAGGAAGATCCAAGAAAAAGAGAGAAAGATACAGGAGGACATCAAGCCAATGGAAATCCTTAAGAATGGATTGGGTTTCATAAAAGACATCAGTACGCTAATGGCACGTGAAGCTGAAGAGGAAGGAATGAAGAAAGCGGCTGGAATTTTGGGAGGCACGAGTTTCATGTCTGACCTTATGCAATTGAAGTGCCAACAAGAGATAGACAAAGAGAGGAGAAAGCATATGGGCTCGGGAGAGAATAAGTGAAAAGGGGAAACTGTGTTAGTAGGTGTCAGTCAACTTCAGTGACCCACTATTTAATATCACACCTTTCAATTACTCTTTTGGTCGTCTTACGAAAAAGAAAAGTGCCTTGTATCACGCAATCTCCTTAAAGGAAAAATCCGGAGTGAATCAACACATAGCCCTACTGTTTTATAGTGCCAAGCGCTATTGATAGCCACCTCAATCACTGGATTTCATGCAAGGCAGACTGAGATAGGAATGGGGCATTTCAAAATGAAAGCAAATCGATGAGGTTTCGTTTTTGACATGCCTCATTCAGTTAGTGTTAGCCACGGCTAACTAACCTGCATAATGTCAACTCCGGATTATACCTTTAATGTTACTATTGATTTTATTGCATGCTTTTTTTAATCTATTGTAAGGGGGCTGACACCTGCAATAGAAATGATAGAAATATATAAAATATATATTGTATCACCGTCACTGTCTGTTGTAGCCAACCCCATTGATTACAGTGGAAAATGACTGATAGAATAGAGTGGTAGAGTAGTGTGCTTCCATGATTGCCATTTCTTGTCAGAAAAGCTCCCATGTACCCAAGATAGTATTCTTTACTGTTATGGAATTACTGAATTTTCAATATGAAATTGTAATATTTTACAAGTCTACCTTTTCAGTATGAGGATGTACCAGATGTACTGTTCATAGGGCTAATCACTGTGAAAATATCCTTAAATGCGGATGAGTGGACCACTAAATGGATTAGATTGTGGACCACTAAATGGATTAGATCAGGGGTTCTCAAACACCACAAGGATCTGATTTTTTCTCCCACTTTTTCTCCCATTGATTTTTTTACCAGCTATTTGTTCTTTCAGATGCAACAGTTTTAAATAAGTTTATGATAGGCCTACTGTTTTAAAATACCAAAGGGAAGTGTTGTAAAAGTATTTCTATCCCTATATATATATTTTTTTTTTTGTAGCAAACCTTTTCATGAACCCCCTGGCAATGTGACACAGATCCCAGGGGACAAACCAATGGATTAGATGTCCACAAAATGTGATATCAAGTAATTAATGTTATGGTTTATATTATATTGTTTTCATCAATAATGTGAAAGAGTGAAATTATGCTGAATTGAGAAATTTTGTAATATACACATTTTCTATTGTGTCTGGTTTAACCCAGAAAGATTATTGATTTTAAATGAAAATGAGAACCTATACTAGCCTGCATGTCAAACATAATACACATCCCTAAGCTCCTCAAATGTAACTATGATTTAGCTACGCAAATATTGGTGCTGAAATCTGTGGAAATGTGTGATGGTGGATGGTGTAGCTTTTAGCTTATTGTTATGTCAGAGTTTTTGCCAAACCATCCATCTCATAAGGTCAAATACACATACTTGTTTACAAAATCTATCTCTGAGGTCATTGTTTTATGCTGTTTTTTCCCCATTGCTTTGTGGCATTATTTCATTAACAGCTCATTTAGCCATTATATAATCTACTAATCTCCATTTGCTCATTTACTCATTGTCAATTTAAAATAAGAAATAATAAAACAATATTTTCATGGATTGATTATTTTTTATTATTTTTGTTACCAAACCATATGAAAAAGTTGTGTACCAGTAATAGAAAATGTACATTCAGATCTATGCATTTATCAGACTCTTTAATCCAAATTGATTTACAGTACAAAGAGGAATAAAAATAAGCTGCAAGATAATACAATACTTACTTTACTCGGAGTGCAAATTTGCTAACAGGAGTGCAAGAGCAAGAGTTAGGAAGTGCAAATAAGTGTCATGCCTTGTCATTGCTTGGGTTATCCATAGTTTTCAGGGAGTATTAAAAACCAGGGTGAAAAGATGATTCTTTAATTTGGATTTAAACTCATGTAGAGTCAGAGCAGTTGCCTAGTAACATTGTGATGTACATTACCAGAATAGGGTAGAATAGACCAATTCATAGCTGCACTGCCATTAGATAAATAATTATTTGTCATTATGATGTATTTCACAAGTGTAAAACACCATTTTAGAGGATATTAGGACAGTTATTCTTCCACATCTTTCATCCTCATATTTTTCCATTTATTGATCCTTAATGGAACTAAGAATAATTTTGTATGTATGATGCTATGTAATAAAATGATGCTTTATCACTTGAGTGTACAAACATTTACTGCAGGTTGGGGGTATTTCCCTCTATCAGGACACCTCAAACACCATTATCCTTTGTATCACTAATTTGCAACTCATGCCTTTAGATAATAAGCAAGTGTTAAAAACATAGGAAACATTTATCTCCGTTTTAAAAGAAGTTAATCTGTTCGTTTGGGGTACAATTTTCGTGAGAAAAAGTAGATACCCCAAGGCTGATTGGTGTTGTTATAGTTACCATTTGAAAGAACATTGATATGGAATTCCTCTGGTTTAGTAGCCTGGCGAATGGCAAACTAAAATCACAAGTGATGTTTAGTCTGGAGACCTACCTATTGCATTTCTCGTAGCGGAAGCATCGTTTACAATTGTCCATAGCCGTTTATTGGGCGCTATGAATGTCTATCATAGCATCTGTACATACCTCGGAGCCAATACCAGAACCACCACATGACGTAAAATGCAATCGAGGGCCATACAAATCCCTTTTTGTTCTGCGATTGGATACCGAAAGCAGGCGAGAAAAACGGCCATGGTCACCATGCTCCTCTGCAGAGTGAAATGAAATAAGCGGGCAAAGGAGCATGGTAATTCCCAGGCTACTGGTTTAGTGGAATAGGGAAATTCTGTGCAACACTAGTGATCAAATTTCTGAAAGAAAGAAAGAAAGAAAGAATAGAAATAGGCAATGGATGTGTGTCCTTTGACACCATGTCACTCAGAATGACTAAGAACAACGTCAGGAAAATATCACACCCTCAATCGCACATTTACTGTGTAAACATACTTTGCAGCACATACAATAACAACTTGTGGGAACTTTGATTGGCACCTTACTGTAAATCCCATTACCTTGATGAGTCTTCAGCTGAAGCACATTTTTTCCACAGCTTTAAGGAGCCTTTACATTCCCTGTTATGGCAACAGCCTAAGCAGAAAGTGGGGTCATGTTTGGTAGGTCTTAAATTTTAATATTGGTCTAAAAAATGACTTTAAAAGTCTTCAATTCAAGTTGTTGGAACCTGCAGAAACCCTAGTATTTGTTTTTACCCCAGCTACACCTTTTAGGCTTTCATCAACAAACTCAAGCGCAAATAGCCTATTGCATATGGCCAGACTGTATTCATGCAGCTTAGGTACACTACCACTGGGGGGCGCATGGAGACTATACAGGAAAGATACACGGGCTGTTGGATACTATAGACTTGACAGTGGCCTACACTTGGTGTTACGAGTTAACATTTAAGACTCCAGTTCCCAGCATGCTCAGCAAAGCAATGCCTGTGTAATGGGGGGGGGGGGGGGCTCAGACGATATGAGTAGCCTAACTTGTTGGTTATCAGCTGCAGCATAAGCAACTGGAATAAACTACGTTCAGTTTTAAATCTCAGACCCCTCGGCCTGGGCCGTGACTTGTCTCAAATCGCGTACCAAACCAGGTCCAACCAAACCAGTTAAATGATATCAAGCCTACTTATCTAACATACCAAGACAGGAATACCCCTATTTGTGGACTTTACATGAAATATGGATATAACATGGATATAACTTGAAGTTCACAGTAAAGGTAAGGGCCAGTGGATGGTTTGGTATTTTGCTATGAAGTAGGCTATTGCAATGTGTGGATGCAGCTGTTAGTATGGGATTTATGGTTGTCATGTCCCTCATCTGAGTGATATCCTTGAAGCAGAAAAATCAGCAGACAGTTAATACTTGGCTTGTGCCATTTATAGCACTACCTAATGCTTAACAGCTTATTAAACTTCCAGTTATGCCAACTAGCTGCGCCAACTTTAGAACCCGTCTGACTAGCCAGCTTCCAACTCAGTCAGATTCTCCACCCGACGTTAGCTCCATCTAGAGGAATTTTATGGACCCCAACACAATCTGCAAGTTACTTATAGCCTAGTTTATGAAAATGAAAAAGCCCTTTACATTCAGATAATTATTTTTTCTTAGAATCTATGACGAATGCCCTGCTGTAGTTTACTGTACAAACCAATTAGCACTAGAAATCTATGACAGCTAAGTTAGTACAATGATAAATGGATACACCTTCTCAACAAACACATTTTTAACCCATTTAAGGTATGAATTTCGGCATAAGTTAACAACAATCTGAAAGGGTCAGAAACGAAGCTTGCGCTGATTTCGCTGTGCAGTCACATATTCCTACAGAGCCCACGCCCCCAGCTTGCAATTGTTTTTGAATAGTACAGGTCCCAAGCCCTTGTACGGTAAGACACAAAACCAGGGCCGGACTAGGACCAAAAAATGGCCCAGGCATTCAATATAAAATGAGTAAATTATGACAGGCCCGGCCCAAAAATGACCATCGGCCCATCGGGCATTGCCCTGCAAGGCCAGTCCATGCCTGCACAAAACTATGGAAGAAAGGTAGCCTATTCAACTTAGCTTGTATGGTAAGGGTGAAGGAGTACATAGGCAAATTCTGTTGTGTGATTAGATCTGTGTCTTTTAATTGTGTAATTGTGTACATTCTGAATATTTTTTATATACATTTTTACTAAATATGACAAAGAAAATATATTAAGGGAACACATGAGGTAAATATCACAGAGGAAGCAAGGTAAATGAAAAATAATGAATGCTTACAAATTATTCAATAAATAAAACAAGAAAAAAAAGAATAAAACAAAACACAGACTATAAATCAATGTAATTAGGAAACTGCTGTATCGTTTTCAACGCTCCCTATTTCCTAAAATAGTAATAGACTTAGTATTTAATGGACAAATGTTACAAGTTGTTGTTATTGTTACAAAAGCACAGCTGTGAAAAGTTTGTTTCAGTTTGTCTCAATTTCCCTTTTCATCCTCTTGTTATCCTCCTCTTTTTCCTCTTGGAAGATCTGTCCATCATGTTGTTTCTTCCAGGAAAGACGTAAGTTTCCAGCCGGCAGACCTCTCTCCAACAGCCTCTGCTGAATCTTAAGACCAGGGCAAGATCAAGGAAAAAGTATGTCAGTGTTCCAGTGTAGGAAAGAGCTAGCCTAAGCCTAGAACTCAAGACATTCCTTAGCGGAGGCAAATCGATTTGCTCAGCAGGTACATCTTGCCATGAGCCATACTGTTATTTGAACTCAGACATCTGTGTTGTTTAGCCAATCATAACACTCATTCGTGTAATCATCAAAGGCTGGTAAATTAAAAGTAAAAATGTTACCTGGTGTCTCTTTAACAGTGAAACTATAGAACACTGCTACCAACTGTTGTGCTTAAAATCAAAGTTTTACCTCTCTATTCTCTACGAAGCCTGCTCCTGTTAGTACAACGCTTGGGCATTCACTACCTTTCTCCATGTCTCTGTCTACCTGTCCAAAATTCTGACCGAGTTTCAGATTCTTGAAAACTTTTCTTTTTATCCTATTTGCTCCAAATGAGTCGATCGGGTTACAGTAAACAAGAATGACTTTAAGGATAGATGGGAAGACGGAACAGGAGAGATCATTTGAAGACTAATGTTGCTGTGTATAGACCTATTATCCTATTTACCTGTTCCATGATGGCCGTCTGGACGGCAGGGTCTGCCATATCAACCTCGGACTCTGCTTGCAGCTTCAATCGGAAGGTCTTTTGCATTACCGCTATAATATACAGTACACACACACACATAAAGAGACACACAGATAGTAACACACACACACATGCATGCACACAGAAAGAAAAGGTGAGTTTTGACAAGAGATGAGAGTACTCCAGTCATACCAGTGAATCGATACAATGTTGACAGTGTATCCCAGATACATGAGTAACGGCAAACCTAATATATCATTTTGATAAACTGTATTACCACTCCACCTCAAATTTTAGTGATTTGGGCAGATTTGTTTGTTCCTGATAATATCGCTTGATAAAAGATTTCCTGGATTTTTTTTATTTAAACAATGTGATTGTGATTGTGATTTTGAATATTTTGGAAAATAGATTTAGAGGATTCTACATCTGAATTCTTCAAGTGAAGATATTTATTAAAAACTCACTAAAACGGCAGGCAAATGGCAGCATGTTGTCACACCATTGATTCTCCACCCTGCCACCGTTTGACACAGACACCAACCCACAGCTTTGGGCTCCTTTGACCGGCTGGTCTGATGTCCAGTTGTGGAATGCAGTACCGTCAGCATCGGTCCACCTCCAGCCGTTTCGGAACAGACCGATCCAGGTGCGGGACCAGGACAGGGTGAGCACTATGTCCAATATCCAGCCATTCTCTGTCTGGTTCCTCACAGAGACCAGGTCTGTGTGGTGGGTCCTGCAGTAGCTTTGTGCCTCCTTAAAGTTGAGGGATGTGTTGATGGGGATGTAGGGATTAGATTCACCCTCTGATGAGAGAGAGAGAGAGAGAGAGAGAGAGAGAGAGAGCTGAGTGTTGGGACTAGGGATGGGCAAAATTTTCTTCATCGGTAGTGGGTAGAATTAACGATCGGTTTTCAATAAGTCATTAACACAGTAAATTATAATGGTGGTCGACTATCATAAAACTTCAAATTATATAGCCCGGGCAGTTATTAAAAAATCAGACCAGGCTTATAGATAGGTCGGACCTTTATTTGTCCAAAGCCGGGCTTGTAAACGGGTCATTATGAGACTCAGCTGTAATTTGAAGTTTTACGTTATATCATAACTATTGATGTGTTAGGAGGTCTGTGAAGTATGTCAGTCCTCTGTGCCTCTGTGTGTGTGTGTGTGTGAGAGTGTGTGTGTGTGTGCGTGCGTGCGTGTGTGTGTGTGTGTGTGAGAGAGAGAGAGGTAGAGAGAGTGTGTGTGTATTATTTGCTTACCATCATAGCATATGAATTTTTGCTTGGCTTCACAAACCCAACTCTCCCAAACACCACCATTTGACAAAGCAACACAGTTCTCCAGCTTGAAGTCCAGAGGCTCACCGTCATACCAGTTCCAGAATGTCACTCCTTCAGAACGACCTCCATCACCCCTGCTGCCCAGTGACCACTGCCAGTTATCCACGTCGTCATAGAGGCCGATCCAGAAGTCTCCATAGTAACCGTTGTCCGTAGCAGCCTTGGTCAGTTCCTCCAAGTCCTCTAGGCTGGAGGCAGTGGCCAGAGTTCCGGAATTCTCCCTGCAGTAGGACTGGGCCTCGGTCCAGGTCTGGTTGTCTGACACAAAGGAGTACTGAAGAGTGTGACATGGTGCTAACCAACAGTGACCTGTGGGGACAATCATCAGTAAAAGGATTAGTTTTATGAAGTAGAATTTTTCTAATAGAATTCTTTCATTCATTCAATTTTCCATTTGTTTAGCAAGGTACCTGATATCATCTTGATAGATCATACCTGGGCAAACTAAGGCCCAGGGGCCAGATGCGGCCCGCGGAGCCTTCCCAAAAGGCTGACTTAGGGTGACTTAGGTTATAGGCCTTATTTATCAAATGTGTTGTATGATCATGAAAAGCAAATATCTGCCTTTTAAACCTGCACATTATCAAGTCCTCTGAAGAAAGTGAGGCTACTGCCTTGAGACTTGCCAATTTATCGACATCAGTTCGTTAGCTGTTAACACCCGGCCCGTCAATGGAAGTCAATGTGGCCCCTTGGCCAAAATAATTGCCCACCCCTGTTGCAGATCATTGAAATCTTACACAACAAATTCTCATGCAAACTGACCTGTTAGCAGAACAATAACTTGTGAGGTGGAAAGGAGTCCCATGACTGCCGGCTGAATGGGGATGAATGATGGATCTCCTCCAAGATGATTGTAATGCCACTCTCATCTTCTCCATCTCTCTCAGTGTGACTACGCCCCCGTAGGGATTTACTTAAGCTGATGCAAACAGGGATATATTCAGAAAGTCTCAATGCAAACATGAATGACCTTTAGGGCTTATATTGTTATTAAAGGTCACTTCACACTGAATGTGTTGATAGGACTATTTTATTCTTATAGAATAAAAAAGAATCTGGCATGATCCAGACATTCAAATATACTTCTTTTTTTATTTACAATTATTCTTTTTATTTACAATACAACAGTGTTATATACACTAAAATAAACATTTCCAGGCAATTTGCAAAATTCTACTCCTCGGAGTATAACACCTTCAGATATCTGCACAACATTAAACACATTGTCTGCTCCACACTCTTCATAAAATTCTAAAGACAGTTAAAAAAAAGAACATGTCTATTTGCACATCAGGTCTCTTAATCACAATTGCAAGGTCCATGAAGGAATAAAATTCTTTCACCACTGACTATTTTTTATCAGTAGATGTCAATGTCTTCCATGTACTTGGAAGACATTGACATCTACTGATACAAAATAGTATGTGGTGAAAGAATTTTATTCCTTCATAGATCTTGTGCCCTTTTATAGTCTGTAATAGTTTGTTTTGCTGTGCTTGGATGACATTGCAATCTACTGACCCAGCAAAAAATGTGGCAGTGGTGGAATGGTGATGGAGAACTTCCTGGGCTTCGCATCCTAGTATAGGCAGTTCATGGAGGGGTTTGCTGGTCTATCATCAACCTTACACAAGCTGTACGAGGCCTCACAGAATAAGAGTAGGCTTGGCCCATTAGTTCAATGGTCAGTTGAGCAACACTGGAGCCAAGATTGCTAAGATAAATAATTTTTCACATTTTAAGAATCAACTCCATGCACCTGTACACAGGATATGCAGATTTCACACAACGGTAGAGACAGGTCTGTGTAGATCTGTGTCTCACATCTAACAAAATACAATCTGTGATGTTGACTGGCCTTTGGTGTGCGTGTTGTGAGCATTTGTGTTTGCTTGCTTCTATCATTTGCCTAGCAGGATTGAGAGATTACTGAGATAAGACTGGAAAGGCCTAAATGTGTATTTTACTTATGATGAACACTGCAATTACAACACTGACATATTTACTGAATTGATGAATGTGAATAGTTTGCTATTGCCATTACCAGTCTCTTGATAGCAATTTGATGTTGTTTGTTTCCCTGAGACAATTACTACCATATTTCTGGTCTAGACAGACTTATTTCTTAACTCCTCCACTGATTTAATTTATGCCCTGTTGTACATACTGTAGCTCATTTAAATAATTGGTGGTTTATTTGTTGACCAGCTTCTTGTTGCTGTTTTGCAAAAATAATAGATGATAAATAAATAAATAAATAAATAAATAAATAAATAAATAAATAAATAAATAAATAAACAGTCATCCACACGGACACACTCCAAAATGACCTACCTTAATTCAAATGTAGGCCCTAGAGGTCATTCTGTTTTGCATTGTTGTCTATCCCTCTTTGCATCAGCTTATGTAAATCATAGGTTACTTTTTGTTTGTTTGTTTATTAACCCATCACAATGAAACTATTTACACCATGTAGAAAATGAATAAATAAATAAATAAATAAATAAATAAATAAATACAGGCCAAGATGAAATAGCAGTAATGAAAAAAATAATTAAGCATATAACACATATTCAAATCAAAACAAATAAACGAATGTCTACCAGATATGACGGCTGAAACCGCCCATCACTAAATTCCGCCATCATCCAAATCCAGTGGTAGGGTGAGCCCTGAAGATGGAGTAGGAACAGTAGCAGTAGTAGCAGTAGCAGAATCATCTGATCTGTTGACTTGGTGAGGGAATTTCAGGAACTGAATTTAAAATATTTCTAATATTTTCTCAATATGTTGATATTACAACTGATGGCAAAACAATAAATGCCAGAAACCAGTGGTGTGCTTGTTCAAAATTGTAGGCACTTATCACTGTAATCTGTGTTGGCAGCAGCATTGTAGGATGAGCAGCCTTGAGGAGGAACAGGAGTAGTACCAGCAGTAGAAGAATCAGTAGACATCACGATCTTAGTCTGTATTTATGCCATAACATTCTGCTATAGAAAATAAATAATTATTAATTTTCAGTCTAAAGGGGTGATGAAGAAACAAAAATGTCCCCACTATTTCCTCTAAGATTTTATGAAGGCAATTTAAGACTTGTGTGCTGCCAAGAAGTGTCGACCGACATTGAAAAAGGTGCATTATTACTTGTTTTCTTCTTCCTTCTCAGCTTGGAAGACCTGCCCATCATATTTCCTCCAGGACAGACGGAATTCATTAGAGGGCAGCCCTCTCTCTGACAGCCTCTGATGAATCTGAAAAACAAATTTTGTGAGTGTGTGTGTGTGTTTTTGTGTAGGTCTCTGTGCAACACGTGTAACCAACTGGAAGAACGCCCTGACAACACCCATATGGGTAAAGGGTGTTTTTTGTTGTTGTTGTTGTTGTTGTTGTTGTTTTTCATTAGATGTCTTTACAGTAATACTGGATGGCAGACAGATAAAGTGTGAAGTGACCTCTAGTGGTCAAGATATAGAACTGCTTTATTACAGTATTTCATTATTGCTTACACACTATAATAAAAATTTCCACACAATTTACGACAAGGAGCAAATCACCCTTGCAGATTTGCACAATATTACACATAATTTCTGCTCCACACTTTTTTTACAAAACACTATAAACACACAGTGGTCCATTTCCCAACCAACAAACTAAGTTAGCAACTAACTTCTGTTTTACTGTATTAGCAAAATGTACAGGGTACAGGGATGCCAATCATTTTGGCACATGTTTTTTTTGGTACAAAAATAGTTAGTAATATGCATTGTTCTGTATCAGTTGATTCTCTTCAAGGTTTTTTTTTTTTTCTTCAATGATGTGATTATGGCCTGTACTCTCCGACATGCCTAAAAGAAGTCCAGAAAAACACTTAGCTGCATTTCAGCCTGTAGTCTACATGTACTAAGCACTTTTTTGGATTGAGGCCTGGAAGAATAGTGTCCTTTAGCCTGATACGCCAGACTATCATCTGCTGTACAAATTCAAATTTGCTACCGCTAGGGGTACGTCTAGAGTTCTAGGCTAAGTGTCCTTTGCGATTAAGGAAAATGATTAGGACGCTGTAAGATGGCAATGATTTCCTTAGAATGTGTGTTTACCTGTTCTAAGATGGCTACCTGGAAGATGGCTGCAATGATTTTCTTAGACTGTGAAATGTGTGTTTACCTGTTCTAAGATGGCTGCCTGGATAGCAGGATCATCCATATCAACATGGGACTCTGTTTGCAGCTTCAGCTGGAAGGTCTGCTTTTGTACTACCACTATAACACACACACACACACACACACACACACACACACACACAAAGGCAAAGTAGCACATGCACACGCATGCACACACACACATGCATGCACAACAAAGGTAGAGTGAATTTTGACATGGTGAACCAGTGAAGAGTTGATAGTGTATCCCAGTGATGCAAAGTGATACCTGAAAAATGGAAATGGAAGTGTAGAGATTTAAAAAAAAAAAAAAAAAAAACTCACTGTAACGGCAGACAAATGGCAGTTTCTCACTGCACCATCGATTCTCCACCCTGCTACCGTTTGACACAGACGCCAACCCACAGCTTTGGGCTCCTTTGACCGGCTGGTCTGATGTCCAGTTGTGGAATGCAGTACCGTCAGCATCGGTCCACCTCCAGCCGTTTCGGAACAGACCGATCCAGGGGTAAGCCCAATACTGGAGATTGGACACTTTGGCCTGTAACCAATCGTTCTCTGTCTGGTTCCTCACTGAGACCATGTCTGTGTGGTGGGTCCTGCAGTAGCTTTGTGCCTCATCAAAAGTGACGGCTTTGGAGATGGGGATGTAGGGGTCTGTTTCTCCCTCTGGCAGAGTAAAACGAGAGAGAAGACAGTCATGTTTGTGAAAATACCCATACCTTTGGGAACGACCAAATGTTTGCTTACCATCATAGCAGATGAAATAATGAATGGTATCACACATCCAACTTCCCCAACGACCAGAATTCCAAGCCAAGGTGGCACAGTTCTCCAGCTTTCCGTCCAGAGGTTCGCCTGACCCCCAGTTCCAGAATGGCAGTCTCTCAGAACGACCTCCATCACCACTGCTGCCCAGTGACCACTGCCAGCTATCCACATCGTCATACAGGCCGATCCAGAAGTCTCCATAGTAACCGTTGTCCGTAGCAGCCTTGGTCAGTTGCTCCATGTCTTCGGAGTTGGATGCAGTGGCCAGAGTTCCGGAATTCTCTCTGCAGTATGACTGGGCCTCAGTCCAGGTCTTGGTCTCTGACACATAGGAGTACTGAAGAGTGTGGCATGATGCTAACAAACAGTGACCTGTGTGGATAATCATCAGTAAAATGATTAGTAATCCACTTTATGACATAGGATTCACTAATAAGATTAATTCATTCATTCATTTATTCATTCATTCTTTGATTCATTTGCTGAGGTTACCTGACATCTAACCTCACTCACATCAGATGATTTGTTACGCTGCAAGCAGCAACTCAGCTCATCCCTTACAAACTTGCAAAACATAGTTAACAGTTATATACAGTATGAAGGAGTCATCTATATTCTGCGAGTTTGGAATAGTTGAGAAACCAGAAATTGTGTTGAATGATACAATATCTTTTAGATGTGAGTGGTTGAAGTGAGATGACAGACAAGTGATTTGTCCAATTCATTTTGCAAGGATTTTTGATGATGTCCCGTCTGCTGAAGCAAATCTCCAACGAATGGTTTAAAGATTTCCGAGTTGCTGCTTGCCGTGTATTAAATCATCTGACGTGAGCAAACTCACATCATCAAGTACATCATTTAAATCTTACACAACAAATACACTGAATTTTCCTGTTAGGAGGATTAGGGGGATTTCTCATGCAAACTGACCTGTTAGCAGAAAAGTAATTGATGAAGTGTGAAGGAATCCCATGACTGCCGGTGTAGGAAGGGGATGAATGATGGATCTTCTCCAGCCTGATTCTACAGTCACTGTCCTCTTCTCCAGCTCTCAATTTACATACAGTGTAGACTGATGCAAACAGGGATGTCTGTGGAAGCTCTCAATGTAAAACCACTATGACCTCTAGGGCTTATTTTGTAATTAAGAGGTCACTTTACACCAGTGTTTCTCTTACTTTTTCAGGCCGAGGACCACTTTGCCAAAAAAAATATTTTTAGGGACTACCTACCCTCACGCACCCTCACCAAGTTGCGTGCTGCTACCCTCTTTGACCAAATCAATAAGCAATTCTAAATTTGCATTTTAAATTCAGACAGCTTGAAGTGTTTAATATAAATTACAGGCCAGCTTCATAGCATTGAACAACTCCTAGTTGGCTTTCAAAATATTTTACTGAGAAAAAGACTGAATTCACATATATTTTTTTTGGAAATCCCCTTGCGGACAGCTTGAGCTTGGCCGCGGACCACCAGTGGTCCCCGGACCACACTTTGAGAACCGCTGCTTTACACTGAATGAGTGGATGGGTCTCATTTATTAGTCTATTTTTGCAAAGCAATTGAGAATAATGAGGATCTGACACCAATCTAGACATTCAGATATACTTATTTATTTAAAGGAGTCAACTGTAGCTCCAAAAAGTAAGAAGCAACGAATAAAGACAGATAAACAGTCCGCCGAAACAAATCAGAGACTCATATTTAAAAAAATAAAAACAGAAAATTCTGTCAAAGCCATCCATTTCTATAGGGATATCCAACCAATAGCTGTGTTTGAGTGTGTGTGTGTGTGTGTGTGTGTCTGTGTGTGTGTGTGTGTGTGTGTGTGTGTGTGTGTGTGTGTGTGTGTGTGTGTGTGTGTGTGCTTGTTTCTGTTACCTGACTACCAGGATTGAAATTAGGCTGGGAATGCCAAAATGTGTATTTTATTTAGAATGAACACTGAAAAATTAAAACGGACATGTTTACTGAATTGGTGAAGGGGAACAGCTTATATTGCCATAGCAATCCTACCTTAAGTGACCTACCTTAATTCAAATATAAGTCATTTAGTCATAGCGTTAGTTTTGCATTGTTGCCCACAGAAATCTGTATTTGCATCAGAGTATGTAAATTGCTTAAAATGTCTTTTATTCTATTAGGATGGAAAAATTTACACCATAAAAAGTAAATAAATGCAATACAGACAATAAGGAAATAGGACTATAAGAGAATAAATTCAAACTGACACAAACAAACAAATTTACACCGGAAATTGTATGAAGACTGAAACTATACTCACTAATATAAAATGATTTTTGCTCAAAAAGAAAAAAGTAAATATAAAATGAAGGATTTCATACACTTAGAAACAAGTTAATTGAAGAATCCATGCCCTGACTGGATAGACGAATTCATTGCAAAGATATTGAAGTCATCCAGGTCATTTTTTACCTTAAAAAAGTGGAACTGTGCCCAAAATTATGCTTTTTGAGCTGCTACCTTATATCACTTTTTATATTTAGCCTGGGAGTTCCCATGCTCCTTTGCAGGCTTATTTCATTTCACTCTGCAAAGCAGCATTGTGACCATGGCGATTTTCTCGCCTGCTTTCGGTATCCAATCACAAAACAAAAAGAGACTACCACGGCCCTCGATTGCATTTTAGTCATTGCATTTTAGTCTCTTTTTGTTTTGTGATTGGATACCGAAAGCAGGCGAGAAAATCGCCATGGTCACAATGCTGCTTTGCAGAGTGAAATGAAATAAGCCTGCAAAGGAGCATAGCTCAGTGTCAGCTCAATGTCAGATAGACATTTGTAGCGCCCAATAAACGGCTCTGAGGAAAATGTCAAAAATGTGGTAAAACCTTCCCCGTCTCTAATTAGAAGCGGGCAGACTACTGGTTCTGGGCAAATATTCTTGGTTTCTGATGCATTGGAAGCAAATCTTCCTCAGCATTAAGGAAAAGGCAAGTTATGCATAACGACCAGTGTTGGGAGAAACGAGTTACAAAAGTAACTTATGCAAGTGTTTACTTGATTGCCTTCATCTTTGGCAAAAATTATGAATATATATAAGCCA
This sequence comes from Sardinella longiceps, assembly GCA_027497455.2. NCBI lineage: Eukaryota > Metazoa > Chordata > Actinopteri > Clupeiformes > Clupeidae > Sardinella > Sardinella longiceps. The sequence goes on along the minus strand of JAODXP020006957.1, from coordinate 6,183 downwards.
CACATTTCTTTTGTCTCCCTGTTCTAGCCACCTACGATGCTGTGCAAAATATTTTTGGTGGGAAATAAGATACTGGATGTGACAATGGTAATTGCAATTTAATTTTTCATTTTAGTCAAGAAAATATCACAGGCAGATTTATTGTCTTCAGATCAAAGTTTGTAAATGAAGTTCAGACTAATAAAATAGATTTACATGTATTTCTTTGCTGTTATTTTCACACATCATTTAAATATTTTTCATCCTAATTAAACTCTCCATCCAAAGACTGACATAAACCGACATTGCAAGTAATACACTGATTTGCTGACTTAAATTTGAACATCCATAATAACATCAGCAGTTAATCACAGTCTTTTGTGATTTTTTCTGATGAGTCATTTACTAAATAGGACACATCAAGTAGCCTGGCAGGCCATCAAATTTCATTGTCATTGAAATGTATAGTCTGGCATCGAGAGATAAACCAAACTCAATTGTGGGCTGAACAACGCTGCTACCTGTATCTTTCAAACTACTTCTGGACGCAGCAGGATAGCAAATGGCCAATCGCAGGAACAAACACGATTGGCGAAGCCCGCCCTAAACACATAGAGCGTTATGATTAGATGTCCCCAAAGGCATCATCCAATAAAATTCCCTATGGCTTGCTACTACGACTAGGCTGAGCCTATTAATTTGCTGCCGCTAGGGTACGTCTATTTTTCTAGACTACACATCAAGGTAAGTATCACACAGGAAGTGGCTAATAAACAACTAATGAATCCATACAAATATTACAAGAATTCTCCTAAAACAATGTCATTAGGATTAGGAAACTGTATTATTATATAATTTTTAAAGCACCCAGTAAATTATCTCCTAAAATAGTAACATTTTTAGAATAGAACAAATATAATATATTAACTTTACACACAAACACTTTTACAATTTTTTTTTAAACAAATAAAAAAAGTGGAAGAGAATAAAACAAAATACAGATATTTAATTATCCTAAAACAATGTCATTAGGAAATTATTTTCAAAGCTCCCAATTTCCAAAAAAATATGAATAGTCTTAGTATTTTAACTGACAAATGAGCAAAGCAAAGATCTTTACAGTGACTGTAAAAGGTAGCATTCTGAACATTTATAAACTGCACTTTGGGTCAATTAAGAAGATTAGGCAAATTTATCATGTTTTGTGAAAATTCTCTGAGACAAAAAAGCATGATTGTATCACAATATTGTTTACAAACATGATACAGTTGTAGAAGGAGATGGCTTTTACATTGTTTTCTTTGAAAAACTATGCATTTTGGACAAGTTGTTTTAAAGTGCAGCTGTCATTAACTCAGTTTGCCTCCTAAAGCTCTGTTTTCTTCGTCATCCCCTTGTAGTCCGGGAGCCATGGGGTTGAACCCGGATTTTTTGGTTAAAGTTTTTTTTTTTGCTTTATCTTATAGATTTTAGGTAGCTCTTTAAGATTTAAGAGGGTGCCCGGTGATATCCCTTGAGCATTTTCATATATTAACCCTTTAATGCCCTATATGCCCAAATAATGAAAAAATCGCAAAAAACCCTTTACATCAGTTTTAGAACTGATATTAAATGCATCAAGTTGGCTGTATCTAATTGGTATTCACTCTTTACTCAATGGTTATTCAAAAACTTTCATAAACTTCATAACTTTCCAAAATTAACAATTTACACATTTATTTTATATTAATTACAGTTTTGCGTCAATATTGCAATTGCAATTTGTAATTTAGCCTACTACAAATATCATTGAGCATTATTAGATGCACTCAGGGAGGAAACCAAGTGACCAGCACCCAACTCCACCCCCCCTCCCCCCATACACACCCATCCCATCCATTCCGCTCCTCAACTATGTACAGCATGCAAAATAACTACTGTATATAGCATGTGCACACACACAATAATTATATACATTGTGTAAAATAACTATATTCAGCAGGCAATCACACACGCACACACATAATGTTCTATGTAGTACAATAACTATATACAGTAGCATGCAAAATAACTGGATAGGCTTTGTATGTGCAATATGCAAACACACAAATGCACAATTTACTAGCATAAGAAAGGACTATATACAGACTTCAGATGTGAAACCCCCTCAATTTGTTTGCAATACCCTCTCTAAATCAAAAATGAGCAAAAAATGTAGGTTTGACCAGGGCCGGTTCTAGCCTTTTTGGTGCCCTAGGCCAGATTTTATTTTTGCCCCCCTTTTTCTAAAAGTATAAGAACATTATAGTATGAGAACAGTAAGAAATGTATTGTGATACCCCCCTGATGTTTGATGCCCTAGGCAACCGCCTCGTTTGTCTATGCCTAGAACCGGCCCTGGGTTTGACAATTGTTTTATCCACCCCTGGATTTAATTGCTAAATCTCTTCTGCAGCTCTCCTACCTGAAAGTATGCACACGAAAATGTACAAGTCATACTGTTGACAGAACAGCTGAATTTGGTGAAGTTGCTGGGGTTTTTAGTCTTGCAGCCACATCGGATCATCTAAAACAGTGAAGTCAAAAACCTCCTTGATAAGAAGCAGGGGGCATTTAGGAATGGTGACTTGACAGAGCTGAAACGTGTTCAGTGGGAACTTAAAGTCTGTATGAAAGAGGTGAAGGAGACACACAACTACACAAGGGAAATGAAGCTGGAGATGAACAACATCAAGGTGTTGTGGAGGGGGATTAAGCAGATTACCAGCTGTGGGAGAAGTAGTGCCAAGGCAGAAGGTGATGTGGACAGAGCAAACCATCTTAACCATTTCTGCAACCGTTTTAATGGATCCGCTGCTAATGTGCCTGTATCATCGACTTCAGTACACTTCGCTCTCCCTCTCGCCACCTTTGCTGCCATTGACAGCCTGTGCCACTCCTCCTTCCCTCTACCACTGGCCAACCGGTTATCTTCTACTGTGGGAGCAACAAGAATCCCCCAAGAGCAACTGGGGCAACTTAGGGCCTCTCACCTAAGGAAGCTTGGGTAGATCCACAGCTGAGGGGGCTAACCCAACTGCCAGGGGTCATGATGGGGGAGTGGGGGATGGCAAGGAAGATGGGACAGTGTGACATTGCATGTGAGGAAAAGGGCATGGTGAAGGTGTGCTCTTGTATGTGGGGAGAGGTATGCTGGTAGGGGGAGCAGTGTGCTGAAAATATGTTGAGGTGGCTATAGACCAAATATCCGCTACAAGACAGCCTGCAACGTTATAAAACCAGCCATGTTCTAAAACTCCAAAACTGCTATTTGACATTTTGAATCATGCGATGGCTTGCAACTTCATTCGACAATTGATTCACGCTGCTGCAACTCCTCTTTAAAATTCAAATACAATACATTGTCTCGCAGCGCTTTACAGACAGTGTGGGGAGTACCCATGAGTAACAGGGGCAAGGAAAAACTCCCTTCGCTTATTTATCACTATTAATTCATTTATAGACAGAAACCTTGGGCAGATCCACGCCAACCCACCTGCCGAAGGTCTAATGGAGTATCCGTACAGTCGGTAGTCTGATACATAGATTGACCATGGTTTACACAGAGTAACAGCATGAAAACAGAATGTTGTCTGAGAGTTACTATGGTAGGATGAAAACTCATCTCATCTCATCTCGTTGCGGATCTTCAGTCTGAATTGGCCTTTAGAAGCTGCCTGACTGTGTCTGTGTGTGTGTGTGTGATGGGAAGGGGGTGGGCATTTGATGGTAGGGAGATGGAGTGATGGAAGTGGTGGTGTTGGCAGATTGTGCTGTATGTTCAAGGGTCAAGGGACCTTCCTGTGTGTTTTCAAGGGTCAAGGGATCTTCCTGTGTTTTGTATGTGGGCTTATGAAGGTGACATATAATGATAATGACAGGAGTAGTAGTGTACTGCAGGTGTGGTGTAGTAGGTGAGTGTGTGTCTTGAGGGAGACGGGCAGTGTGCCGTGTGTAAGTTGAGGGAACTTAAATAGGCAAGCATGGGGAGATGAATGTCAGTGATGATATAGTCTGTATATAATTCCAGTTCCTAAGAAGCCACACCCTAACTGAATGATTTCAGACCCATGGCCCTCACTTCACTCATAGAAGACCTTTGAAAAACTGTTGCTCCATCTATTAAGGATTCAGGTGCACCATGCAGTGGACCCTCTGCAGTTCGCCCATGAAATGAGAGTGGAGGACGCTATACTCTACTGCCCAGGGTGTACTCTTATCTGGACAATGGCGGCAGTGCTGTGAAAATTATGTAGTTGTTTTTTACTTGTCCAGTGCTTTTGACACCATCCAGCCCCTGAAAGACAAACTGCTGCAGATGAAGGTTGATACCCTACTGGTGACCTGGATTACAGACTACCGGTACCTCACTGATAGACCCTAGTTTGCGAGGCTGTGGTCTGCAGCACTGGTGTGCCACAAGGGACTGTACTCTCTCCTGTGCTGTTCAACTTGTATACCGCTGACTTCAGATGCAACTCTACATCATGCCACATGCAGGTTTTCTGATGACACTGCCATGGTGGAGTGCATTAGGAATGGACAGAAGTAGGTGTACAGGTGCCCGATGGAGGACTTTGTGGGATGGTGCAGAGCCAACCATCTGCAGCTGGATGCCACCAAAACAAATCAAATGAAGCCTGTCTCCATTGACGGACTTGATGTGGAGAATGTGAACACATACAAATACCTTATCCTGAATCTTGACAATTAGTTCTTTGCAGTGTTGTGTTGGGGCGATAACACTAAGGGATGCTGGACGTTTGGACAAGCTGGTACAGAAGGCTGTCTTTGTAGTCAGCAGTGAGCTAGAGGCACTGACCCGAGGTACAGAAGAAAATGACCCCTGAATAGGCTCCTATCAATAATAGACAATGAGTCATCCACTACACTGTAGCTGTGAAGCACGTTCAGCAGCAGGTTATCTTGGTTATGCTCAGACTGCAGAGGTCTTTATTCCTAGGCCCATCCAGCTGTATTATGCCACACAGTATTATGCCCTTACTGTCCCCATAATCATTTTACTTGATGGACTTGAACATTTCTACATACAGTATACATAGAGTAGACAATGTACAGAAATATCAAGCTGTTTTGGCTAGCCAGGTTATCATGACAAATAATGACGTAAAATTGTAGTGGTCTGGAAACAGTGTTCTCAGAAGCTGCTGTCTATCAATTGTGCAGGCATTAGCTTTGTATACTATTGCATGCAATTGGGGTTACAAACCATTCAGACCATAGGAATATTTGTGTTATATTGTGGAATATTTGTGTTAACCAAGCATCATCAACATTTTGGCTTTGTGGACCTCACTCCTGTGGGTTATGGATTCAGGCCTAGGTGTGTGTGATTGCCAGAGCTAGTATGCTATCTAAACTTGTTGGCTTGTTGCTAGTTTTGTCATCCACACATCCCTACAGAAGTAAAAACATGAATAAAATACAGCATATGCCTGATTATCTAAGGCTGTAGCCTTAACAACATGAGAAATAGGCTTTTTTAAAAGCCCCGCCCCCAATCTCATGGCCCCGCCCCCAAATGATGACCATACCCCCGTCCAGGCCTTATAAAGGTCTTGTACACAAAACAAGTATGCTGTAAACCCTTGAATGAAAACATGGTGAGAAATGCTATATACATCAAGACTGCAGGACATTCCAATAAGAAAGGATTAATATCCGAAATTGCTAATATCCGAAATTCGTGATAGCACCAGGTACACTCTCTTATCTTAACTAGTAGACCTTGAACAACAAGAAACAGCAAAAAAGAAAACTTTAACCGATGAAGCCAGGTTTGGCCAAATTTTGTGCTTTGGCTCCCAAACAATGCGTAATAATAGGATTTTTAGGCAAAGCCCCGCCCCCAACCAAAAGCCACGCCCCCAACAATGACCCCACCTCCACCCTAGGCCTTTTACACATCGTACTATCTTAACAAACACAAAAATAAGTATGCTGTAGACCCCTGAATGTACACATCATGCATAATGTCAAAAAAATGATATTCATTAAGACTGCAGGACATCCCAATAAGAAAGGGTTAATATACAAAATTGCTCAAGGGATATCACCGGGCACCCTCTCTTTTCTTAACAAGTAGACCTTGGACAACAAGAAACAGCAAAAAAAAAAACTTTAACCGACGAAGCCAGGTTCAGCCAAATTTTGCCCTTTGGCTCC
>JAODXP020006953.1:62500-68772 GCA_027497455.2 Sardinella longiceps | reverse complement strand
TTGATTATTTTATTTACTTTTGTTGGGGTATGACAAGCTGTTAGATCCATTGCCTTTATGTCCTGATCTCAGTTTTGAGTTTAGGGAAGGTTTAGAGTTGTCCACCCATCTGCATCGTCTACGGCAAGTGACAGTTGACTGTTGTTATGAATGTCGGGCCTAAAGCCATGTGTTTTTTGAAGTCGCAATTGTTTGCGTTCTGATTGGTCAGAACGCCCGTCAATCAAACTCTGGCGAAAGGTCAATTGGAGGACAATATAGCGGAAGAAAAAATGTCAAAAAGGGGCGGGGCAGAATAAGGTCGGGGCAGAATGTGAGAGTGAGAGAGAGAGAGAGAGAGAGAGAGAGAGAGAGAGAGAATAAAAGAGAAGTTTGCATGTAAACTTATGTTATGCTTTGGCAATGCAAAAAATATTTGTCATGCCAATAAAGCTTGATTGAATTGAATTGAATTGAGAGAGAGAGAGAGAGAGAGAGAGAGAGAGGGAGATGGTGAGGGTAGTAGAGGTTGGGTTGAGTATTAGTGTGAAGGGAATTAGAAGGGAGAGAGAGAGAGAGACAGAGAGAGAAAGAGATGCGAGGGCAGTGCAGGTTTTAGTGTGGAGGGGGAATGTAGGCTAATGGCAACACTAAGCCTCCTGGAGACTGGACCTCAGCCACTGATTACAGCTCCACTCAATTAGCCAACATCTGCCCTGACCACTGGGCACACGCACACACACACATGCACGCACACGCACACATACACACACACACATACACACACACACACACACACACAGCCCCAAAAGCTCTTTCTCACACGGACAAACACAAATATAGACACTCAAACCCAAAAACTTGCAATATGGAGACACAAACACACACACACACACACACACACATACACACACACACACACACACACACACACACACACACACACACACACACACACACACACACACACACACACACATACTACTTTCTCAAGACTGTTTTTTTCTGCTTTCTCTAGCCCATCTCTGACTTGGAGAAAACCAGATGGTCACAGATCAAGAGCTTAGAAGGACTCCTGCACACTGACCAGCAAGCAAGCAAGCAAATATTTAATAATAAATAAAATGCAATGTTTTGGTTTTAAACCTTTGGTTTTACCTGATGAAAGTAGCAGACTCAATACAGTTCAGTTAACCTGTGTGGACATCCAGTCTCTTTGGTAAAAGAGATTCATTCATTGATTATGAATAAATTCATTGATTATAGACGGAGCACCACAACCATTGTCAATAGCCTAAAATCCCTTGCCCAGCCCAATTTATTCTGCTGGCCTAGACAGGGCATCCCAAATACAAACCCTTTCCACAATTTAAAGAACTAGATCAATCTGAATATGAGATATTAAGAGTAATAAGCTGAGTGTTACAATCTGACCATGAAAACATTAACGCCAAATCTTGCTTGACAAAAACAATCAGATAAAACATTTACACTTACATTTTTGTTGTAAATATTTAACCAAGCCTGCCAGCTTGTTTGGAATTAGGTTGTTTTATACTATGGTGGTCTGATGGGGTGTTAGCGGTGGAAAGGGCATAGAGGCTTCAGGTGTCTGTCCACCTGCCCAATTAGTGTGTGTGTGTGTGTGTGTGTGTGTGTGTGTGTGTGTGCTGGCGTGCATTTAGGGCAGAGAGAAAGGGGAAGAAGAGGACAAACAGAAGCAACCCAATTAAAGAGAGCTTGCAAGAGCACACACACACACACACACACACACACACACACACACACACACACACACACACACACACACACACACACACACACACACACACACACACACACACACACACACACACACACAGAAATGTCTGTACAGATCATGTGTCAGAGACCACAGATCCAAAGAGGGAATATTTGAAGTATGCTCAGGTCTGCATACGTTCTGTCTGCATTTCTCTCTCTCTCTCTCTCTCTCTCTCTCTCTCTCTCTCTCTCTCTCTCTCTCACACACATACACACACACACACACACACACACACACACACATATGCAATGTTATATTGTTATCTGAATTTCATTGCTGGTGAGGTATTTGACATTGTGGTGTAACAGAACACGCGCGCACACACACACACACACACACACACACACACACACACACACACACACAGGGGGAGCAGACATGACATAGTTGGTGACATTTCTCTGAAGCCATTTCTCATTCTCTGAATGTATTTAAATTGGCCCTACAGTGGATGAGGTGTAGGACTAGTGGAAGGAAATGCACCATGGATTCTCCTTTACTAATGAGGACCTTCCTTTGACCCACCTCATACCTACACACACAGACACACACACACACACACACATACCTACACACACACACATACACCCATACACACACACACACACACACACTCCCATACACACACACCCATACATACACACACACACACACACACGCACACACACACGCACACACACATGCACACGCACACACACACATACACTCACACACACACATACAGACACACACACACACATACACACACACACACACACACACAGATACCAGTACTGGGTCAAGATAAACAGGATTAGCAGTGCCGTCATGGAAAGAACATTACATTCCTTAGGTGTATCTGTGTGTGTGTGTGTGTGTGTGTGTGTGTGTGTGTGTGTGTGTGTGTGTGCGCACGCATGTGTTTGTAAAGGATGTTTACTCTTTGTGATTTCTTAACGACCCTATGTGATAGCTAGGCATGCATTCATAATCAAGTGTCTGTGTGTGTGTGTGTGTGTGTGTGTGTGTGTGTGTGTGTGTGTGTGTGTGTGTGTGTGTGTGTGTGTGTGTGTGTGTGTGTGTGTGTGTGTGTGTGTGTATGCATATACTGTAAAAGAATTAAGGTCAAAAGAGCATGTTACTGACCAACCTAAACTACGATCATTTTGCTCAGCTCCATTTAAAACTGATGCAGTAGTTTAAGACCCCCCTTCATAAATCATGATTCTTACATTCTTTCATAATCCATGAGCCTTACATCATCCCTCTTGCTGGCCACTGGAGCTACTAAGGGTCTTTTTCACCATAAGTCAGACGTTTGTTTAAATTTATTATTTATTTATTCATTTATTCTTCCTTTTCTTTTTTTTTTGTTTCAATTTATAATTACATCAGTACCACGAGTTATATATGTTTGACCGGCAAGTCAAATAAGCGAGACAGTGCCAAACACAATATTTCTCACATGCTATAAAAGGCTCAGAGCAGCATGACACTTTTAGCCTGGCACGCCCTCCCAGTGACGTAACACCTTCAGCGTTGCTGCCGCTGGACTGGCCAGCTACTGATCTAAACAGCGTTTCTACGTTCCACAAAAACTGGAACTCCACCCCTTTGGTCGGGAACCAATCAACTTTGAGCAGCTCCAACGGCTCTCAGTCCAGTTAGCAAGCAGTTCCCTTCGTGTCACATACAAGGAAGAGTGGTGTGATTGGTTTTGCTTTGGCACAGCATTTTCTGACATTAACCAGTAGCAAACCAAGGCATTTGAGGGAGGCGGGTCAACCATGCGCTTTGGGAAACATTTGTTGTACGGGCTCTTGGTCAGACTAAAGTCTCGCAGAGCTTTGAAAGTCGATGGCAATGACACTTTGGTCAGCATTATCTCAACACAGAGAATATTGTTGCTGTACATGAATCTAATCCAAAACAAGCTAATTTTTCTGTTCCAAAAAGGAAGAAGAGAGAAGCGAATAGGAGGAGGGGCGTAGAAAGGAGTGAAGAAGAGAAAACAGGAGAAGAGCAGATAAACGTAGAGAAGGAGAGAGAAGAGGAGAGGAGGAGGTGGACGCGAAGAGGAGAGAATAAAGAAGGGGAGAGGTGGGTAGGAGGTAGAGAAGTGAAGGAGAGAGAAGAGAAAAGGGAGAGGTGGACATAGAGAAGAGATGGAGAGAGAAGATGAGAAGGAGAGAGAAGAGGAGAGGATAATGTGGACATAGAGAGGAGAGAAAGATAGAGAGAAGAGAAGAAAAGAGGAGGAGGTGGCCGTGGAGTGGGAGGTGCATATAAGTGCTGACCTTAAGATGCTGGAGGTCAAACCCTCAGGAAAGGCTTTATTCGTCATCATCACACCCACCAGTCTGCCCCCTGAAAACACACACACACACACACACACACACACACACACACACACACACACACACACACATCACACACTCACACTTTCTCTCTTATTGTATATCTCTCTCTCTCTCTCTCTCTCTCTCTCTCTCTCTCTCTGCCATTGGCCTAGACACCTGAAATAAATTTGACATGTTTTTCAGTACACACACACACACACACACACACACACACACACACACACACACACATATCTGTTCAGCCCTGTTCCAGACTCCTACAGAAGTTCCTCCTCTGTGTTTTAGAGCCCACAGAAGCCGGTGAGGTCATCTTCCTGCATCACGAATTACAGAGGAGGCCGTGATGTCATCTTCTTGTGCCATTTGCCCTTCTCCACCAATGGGAGCGCATCTTATGACTCATGTGACTCACTCTCTGAGCCAATAATGATGTTTGCTCTCAGACCTTTGAGGAGAGATGTCTGTTTTCACCAAGGGCTATGATGAGTAAAGTAAGGATGCCATATAGGGTCAAACAGTACTAGAAATAGCATAACTCTCTTCTGCTTTGAGTAAATCTTAGAAGACTTTTCATTTTGTTTTTGTCAGTAATGTGGACATTACATGGTGTGACTTAAAGAGTACCATCTCCCCTCTTCCACTAATGCCACTCGTTGACATTTGGTTGGCATCCCTGAACTGCCCAACCAACACTAGACAACAAACTCCTGTGCGCTTTGACTACCAATGTTGTCAGACAATATTTTGTACTCATACTACCATGACACGTAGACAAAATAGCTTAGCCAATCCATCACTAAACTACTAACTGTTCTTGTATTTCATTGGGCCCCTGGCAGTTGGGTTGACCCCATCGGGCATGGATCTGCCCAAAGTTTCTCCCTATAATTATTACAAATAGAAGTGAGTTTTTGGAAGTCCTTGAAGGGAGAGGGGAGTCCTTGCCCCTGTTACTCATAGTTGCCCCTCTCTTACTGTCTGTAAAGTGCTGCTAGAGGCAATTGTATTGTGTGCGCTACAAAATTGAAATTGCATTGAATATAAGTACGATCTATATTGTACACTGGAGCAGCAGGGCACAGAGAACGGGAACATAGGTAATAGAATGCCCCGTCCCTAAGCAACCGAGTAGCCTACTTGAAAAGGGGTTAGTGAGTGAGAAAGGAAGAAAGAAAGAAAGAAAGAAAACACGAAAGAAAGGAAAGAAAGAAGGACAGAAAAGAAAAAAAAAGACTTTATTCATTCCTTTTCCTTGACATTGCTTTCAGGCTGAGAAAAGAGGCTCTTACCAGGTCCAGGGAGAAAAGATGAATCTATAATTTTACTAAGTGCCAAAGCTGCTCTCTTCTCTCCACAGCACAACCCAATGACAAATCAAATGGGTAGGAGGGGAGTTGTGTGAGAAGTTGTGTAAAGAGAACACGAGGGATAGGGACGTAGGAGAGAGAGAGAGAGAGAGAGAGAGTTTAAAATGAGAAACTAGACAGAGAGAAGATGTAATGTCCTGGTCAGAGAGTGGTCAGGATTTAACCATCATTAGTCTTTGAGATCCATTCCTGTTCTCCTTCAGGCCAAACCAATCGATACCCGCTTATCATTGCTCTTGTTCGAGCCATTAGGACCGTCCCTGTTGTGTCTCCCATCGATTACTCATGCTTGTCCCTAGTCCCTTAAAGATTGTGTTTGTGCCATTGCCAAGTCTCTCTCTCTCTCTCTCTCTCTCTCTCTCTCTCTCTCTCTCTCTCTCAGTCTTCCCCCTGCCAGATTCATCTGTCCAATCCTGCCATCCTCTATATCTCCTACAGATCCATCTGCCGAATGCGAATGTTCGCAAACAGGTTGCAAATCCTTGGAAGTTCTTGGCTAAAGTTAGCGAATACAGGTCTGAAAATGTAGTGCTCCACTAACAGTCCTGTGTGTTTGATAGCAAAAGATGTGTGTCCTGATTGGATATGAATCCCAAAGAGCATTAAATGTTGTCAACATATGTCACAATAACTTTGTCTCGCATTAAAAGCCTCCTCCGACTAATTTCTTCTCTGTTTGCCAGTTGTGTTTACGAACTATTTGGAACCTTAAGCAAAATCGTTCAAATTCCACTGTTTAATGCGAACATGTGGACATTAAGGAGCGTTCGTTTACGTTAGATG
>JAODXP020006953.1:40000-45000 GCA_027497455.2 Sardinella longiceps | reverse complement strand
CGTTCCCGCTCTCTCTCTGACTCTGTTGCCCGCGCACTATATAAGCCTTGCGCGCGCAGCAAACGGATTACAAAAAGGGACAGTTCCGTGGTGCTGAAATCTCTAACGCGCACTCTCAACGCGCTGAACACACAGACACACACACACTCAACTGCAGTTTCAGCACTGAAACACACGTCTCTTCGCAATTATGGAGGCTCATTTGAACGGATTCTCTTGGAAACTTTTTATACTTTCTTACTTATTCGTGGAGGGCTTCTGCCAGGACTTTGGACAACAACAAACCCAGTTTATTTGCACATCGGTACCCAAGGATATGGACATTTGCTCAGCAACGTTACAAAACAGTGTTCCGGGAGAGGATTTAAAGACCACGGTCATGCAGCTCCGGGAAACGGTACTTCAGCAGAAGGAAACCATTATGAACCAAAAAGATACTATACGGGAATTAACCTCAAAGCTCACGCGCTGTGAGAGTCAAAGCGGGACGGACTCCGGTGATTCTCGGAACGGTGGAAGGAGAAAAGAGTCCGGTACTAAGAACACCATGGGGGACGTATCCAGAGGTCCGTCAGACACACTGACGCAGTTGTCACAGACTTTACAGTCTCTCAAACAGAGATTGGAAAATCTAGAGGTACGTAAACCTACTGATATATTCCTAACTGTTAACATTCAGATGAAAATCCGCTGCTGAATAGGATTCATTCCCTGTTCATTCAGGCTTTAGGTATTTGTGTTTAAATAACACTTTAGCCGGATTTAATCCACATGCCCTCTTGTCTAAGGTTCCGGAAACTATTTTAACGATTAGGTTAATTAAAAGCAAGATCAAGATATCATCCGAGGACAACGGCTGATTTGACAAATTTAGTTACCGGTAAACTCAGCTGGGGTCGAGGACAACGTGAGGCAGCAGCCTAAGCTTCCGACAAGTTAATCTGGCTTTGGCATTTACGTGTCCTCGACAAAAACACTGGCGCAGAAAGTCTACATTATTTATTTGTTTTTCTCCATGTATTTAGCCTATCCCGTCCATTTTACAGTAATAGAATAAAATGGCACCTGTAGACTAATGTTGCTCTGTTGCCTTCTGTATTTCAGCAATTCAGCCGAAATAACAACTCGGTGCAGGCGAACAGTCTGAAGGATCTACTGCAAAGCAAGATCGACGACCTCGAGAAGCAAGTGCTGTCCCGCGTGAATAGTTTGGAAGAAGGTAAAACGGGTCTGCGGAACGAGACGGAGCAACGAGGCCGCGTGGAGTCCACTCTCACGTCCCTCCACCAGCGGATCACGGATCTGGAGAAAGGTAAACGTGGCAGACTGGCCATAACTTTCGAGCCGCATAATTCTTGTGGTTTAAATTGTTTTGACCAGTAGCCTACACAATCGGCAAGAGTTTTAAACTTAAGAAGGCTATATTTGCCAGTTTATTGCGGATGAAATCAAGACATTATGTGTAGCATTATTTGTATTGGCAGAATAAAAAAAAAAAACACCTTGCTGCAGTGTTTGTGTGTGTGTGTGTGTGTGTGTGTGTGTGTCTGTGCGGGGGCGGTGGAGGATAAAGAGCTGCATTGCTTTGCATATCAGATTCCAAATGACCAATATCTCAGTTTACGTGCGTGATTTACTGTTAAGGCAATCAGAGTGAGCAGCAGCAGCAGCATCGGCGCCTCTTGTGAAGCTGCCTGTAATTTATCGCTGCAGATCACATCAGCGCTCTCTCCCGGTGTATCCGGCATCAATATACTCTCTCTCTCTCTCTCTCTCTCTCTCTCTCTCTCTCTCTCTCTCTCTCTCTCACACACACACACACACACACACTCTCTCTCTCTCTCTCTCTCTCTCTCTCTCTCTCTCTCTCTCTCTCTCTCTCTCTCTCTCTCTCTCTCTCTCTATCACTTGTGTTTGTGTGTGTGTGTGTGTGTCTTTCTGTGTGTGTGTGTGTTTGTGTGTGTGTGTGTGTGTGTGTGTCTGAGCAGCACCACCAAGCACCGCTTCTCACTCTCACTCATTATAGTCCACATCAAATCAGGGTCGTAAAAGTGAAGAGGGTAGAGGGAGGGAGAGAGAGAGAGAGAGAGAGAGAGAGAGAGAGAGAGAGAGAGAGGGGGGGGGGGGTGCGGGCTAGAGGAAGGGAACCACTATCATTGGCTGGATCAGAGACTTGAGACTGTCTTGAGATTATCTTAGATTCATTTCTCTTTTCCCCCCTTCATTTTTTTTTTGATGATCAAAGTCTTGAAGAAACGGGCTGTTTATTGAATCCATGGCACTGGCACTGTGATAGCACTGCTGTGTGTTTGTGAGAGGCTGTTTGAAGTCCTGAATGCCGTGTTTGTCGTCTCATGGGGCGGGGTGCCGCGCTGTGAAAGATTTCATTCACTATTTGATGTGTGTGTGTGTGTGTGTGTGTGTGTGTGTGTGTGTGTGTGTGTGTGTATGTGTGTATGCGTGGATGTGTTTGTGTATGTGTGTGTGTGTGGATACTTGTGCGTTTGTGTGTGTGTGTGTGTGTGTGTGTGTGTGTGTGTGTGTGTGTGTGTGTGTGTGTGTGTGTGCATGTGTGTGTGTGTGTGTGTGTGTGTGGATTGGAATGTCTCATATTTCTCTCCTGGAGACTGATGCAACATAGTTAAATAGTGCTGTCTTGTCTCTGTTGACAGGCTTGAAGGAGAACAGACCACTGGATAAATTCCAGCTGACTTTCCCACTGCGGACCAACTACATGTACGCCAAAGTGAAGAAGAGCCTTCCGGAAATGTACGCCTTCAGCGTGTGCATGTGGCTCAAGTCCAACGCCTCCCCTGGAGTGGGAACTCCGTTCTCGTACGCGGTCCCCGGCCAGGCCAACGAGCTGGTGCTGATCGAGTGGGGGAACAACCCCATGGAGCTTCTCATCAACGATAAGGTACAGTAATCAAGTGAAGTGTATTCATATAGTACATTTTAACACAACACAGTTGATCCAAAGCGCATTACATTATCTACCTTCAGAATGTGATTCTCTTCTCTGATTGGCTGTTGGGGTAGCCATTACTTTTGTATAACCGGTTACCTGAAACAATTTTTTGTCAAAAAGTTTCACCACCGTTCCATATCAATGCTTTTTAGAATGATAAGAGTAAGCAGCTTTTTAGATCTACTTTCACTCGAAAATATTCCCCCAACCGACCAGGTTAACTTCTTGACAAGTACCGAGACTAACATGACCATTCTGCTGCTCTGCTGGAAGCAGATCATTTGGTGCTAATGAAATTTCACTTGCAGGGAAAAGTGGGAAGGTGTGGCTTTTTATAGGCAATATTTAGAGCTAATGAAATGAAGAAATAGTGAGATAGTGAATAGTAAAAGGGCTTTTAAGCTCTCCACTGTCCAAGGAAAAGTCAGTGATTGAGCTTTTACTGGTTTTTATGACAGTAAGGCTGGGATCCCACTGGCTAGATCAGGGGTGGGAAATTATTTTGGCTGAAGGGCCACGTTGGGTTTTAGAGATTGACTGACGGGCTGGTGTTAACAGTTAACCTCTTGATGGGGGTTGATGCCGCTAAATTGGCAGGTCAAACGAGTAGCCTTACTTCCTTGACAGGACATTCAGGATTAATAAGTGGGGTAGTGTATTTCATGAGTTGGCTACAGCAACTTGGACAAATTGCCTAATCTAATTCAACCTGGCTAAATGAGAAATGATTCTATTTTGGGAAGGCTCCACGGGCCGGATTCAATTAGCCCGACGGGCTGCATGTGGCCCCCGGGCCTTAGTTTACAGGACAGTGTCAGTATTGTGGAGTATAGCATTGCGGTATACCAGTGGAGTGCAGTATAGAACTGCTGTATGACAGTTTATCACCCGGTGGAATGGCTGTCAGGGTGTCCATTATTTCTAGATAACAGTCCACCTGAGGCATTGTTGGGTAAAAAAGTTTAATCAGTGTTCCATATTTATGTTCTTTAGAATGCAGCCTTGTGGATCTTCTTTCATATGAAAATAGTACCCCAACCAAATAGGTTAACTTCTTTCAAAACGGAGCCACGTGTTTCTTTTATGTTTTAAACACTTGCTTACCGTCTACACGTTTTAGTTGCAGCCGGGTGATTAGCGGGATAATGGCCTTCGGGACACCTCGGCAGCCGTTATCCCTTACGTAATGCACTATAGCACTGTTGCATGGCAGTGAAGTGCAGTATAGCATTGCTCTTTCTGTTGCTGCTGTAGCCAAAGCTGCTGCTGGACTAGTGTATGAGACTACAGCCTTCTAATGGGGAACCCCCTAGGGGTCTGCAGCCTGTTCCTAGGGGATCCGTGGAAAAGTTTGTGACAAAATATAAACTTATGGGGCTTATGGGGAGAGACATGTTAATACTTTCCCTAGGCCTTTTTTAAAACATAGGCCTGCTCTTACACTGTAAGGTTTTTCCAAATGCAGTAACATGCCTATTTGAAAACGGTTTTGCTTTAAGCAGAATAGTTTTTAAAATAAGAGTTCAAAAGCTTCTGAAAGAACAAATGGCAGTAAATTATGTCATGATCTGAAGGGGTCCTTTAATAAAATTTTGCTCCATAAGCTGGATCAATAGAGTTTGATTCCCTCTGGTTTAACTAGTCGGTTTGTTTATTTATTGGTTAGTATTGAAGGACCTTATAGAGCTTATAACCAAAATGCATCCATTAGTTATTTACAAATTTACCATGTGTGCAGTATAATGGTCATTGTTTACTTCTCCCTCTACTGTTTACAGTAGTTGTTGTCTTTAATCTGTTTATTGTTTGTTTGTTATTGAGTTGTGTGGACTGACTATGTTTTGGCTTAGCCACCTCCATATAGAGTTTGAAAACTCTTAATAGGCATACATTTACTCTGCACAGGATGGGAACTTTTTTTAAAACCTTCTGGATATTGGTGAAAAATAAAAAAATATTCACTACCAAGGACCATGATTAGGGCTGTAGCGGTTTGAGCTGTGGCACGAGGGTGCGCTGGCTTTGCTATGGT